>VZRX01012602.1:375883-392727 GCA_013398075.1 Notiomystis cincta
CTGGCCACCACCCTCTCTACTCGTGTACAGCGGTGATGTCAAGCGGCAGAGCAAGGGAGCCGCGAGAGAGCCCTGCCTTGGCTCCCGCTGCGAGCCCGGGCCGGTCCGTCAGTCCCCTGAGACGCCTTCTCCCTCCGCCCCGCAGCAGTACGCGGGGAAAGCTGCCATTCAGAGCGCTGCTAGCGCTTGTGGCCGTGGCCGTGGCTCCCGGGGGCCCGCGGGCTGCAGGCAGAGCCGTGCCGTGCCCTGTGCGGAGGAAGCGTGCTCAATCCGCTCCCGGGAAGCGCGGCTCTCCTCCGCCAGCGCCGCGGCGCCGGCCCCGAGAGCCCGCAGGGCGGGACCCGCCGCTGTCGGCCCTGCGGGCGCCGCTGCCCAGCGCCGATGTGAGGGGCGGGTTGTGGCTGCTGCTGCCTGTCCTCCCCAGCTGTGGGCTGGCGGCGGTGGCGGCTCTCGGGCTCTGGTCACCGACACGTCCTGGGAGGCAGACACAGCTGCCCTGGCTCTGAGCCGGGCTCCCGCATCACTTTGGGGCGCAGGCTTGCTCCCCTCTCTGGGAGGGTGGCTTGTCTGTCTGAAAGCATCAATCCCAAACCACTGAAGTTAAAAAAGGTGCAAGAATTTAATATATGGAGGAAAAAAAATCCACCCAAAGAGTTAAACGCTTTCCTTTGGCTGCAGGGTGAGCAGCATCACACAGAGCTTGAGGACTCGAAGCATGGGACACCAAATGGGAGATCACCAGCAGATTGGCTGTCTCTGGGGTGGCTGCTCTGACAAGCTACTTGTTAGGACTCACCGTGTCATGTTGGGTCAAGGCAGAGCAGTTCATTTTTCTGGTGCTTTTATTCATTCTCTTTCTTTGGCTGTTTTGAAATTCATTGTAGAAGTGGTGTAATGCCCCTGGATTTTGGAAAATAGTATTCATGTGCACAGATGAAGGAGCGTGCAATAAGGGAAAACTAGGTATTTCTTTTAGTTTAAGGATGACTTCATTTCTGGGGTGAGCTGGAGGATTGTATGAGGGTTAGTTAGAAAAAGCACAGAGACTGGTGTGGAACAGTGGGGAGATAATTACATCTTGCTTTTCTCCACCTTTTCAGCACCATTCCCTTCATGACGAAATGAAAGGAAATGGTTTCTTCTCTTCACAATAATATGAAATAATTTTCCAGAAACCATCCTGGCCCAGATTGCCTTAAGCAGAGTTATAAAACTGCATCTGGTTCAGCACACAATTCACAAGAGAGGACAGCCAAACTGTACCCTGACAGCTGGCTGACATGCCCTTCCTGTGGGGTCCTGCTGCATGCAAGCACAAAGCTGTGGCCAGCCCCTCTTTGTACAACTCCCTTCTTGCCCATGCTCAGAAATGTGACTTTTGCAGTCTCTCTCTGCTGTTATGATTTGACTCCTGACAAAGGTGGAGGAGGCAGAGGGAGGCAGGGGCTGGGTACCTCTGCTGGTGGGCAGCACAGCAGCATTTCCCACATGCTGATGATATTTTACTCTTATTTAATTACTCACCTCAGTTAATGACGTTCGTGTCATCTCCTTCCAAAGCTGTTTGAGAGGGTGTCTGAGGAGCAGGGTGCTGGGGAGCACCTCCACTCCCCAGCAGCACAGGAGGGAATGTCCTTTGCTGCCTGTGTGACAGCAGCATCCTGCATTATGGGGGCAAAATAACATTTTCCTTCCACTTTTAGTTTCATTGCTTTCTAAACTCAAAGCACAGGTGGAAGAGCAAGGGTGTCAGATTGAAGAGAAACAAAGCTGCAGTAACATACACCAGAGTGTCAGGTGGGTCAATGAAACAAACTTGGAAACTGAAGGTTCAGCATGGATGCAGTACATTAGAATATAGAAGAAAATATTTTATCTCCATAGGAGAAGAGTTGACACATTATGTAAGGAGAAAAAAATTAGATTAGCCAAACCTAACTGTACTTCAGGAGCCACAGAAATTAAAAAACAAGAGAAGTGATGCATTAGCAGGAGATCAGCCGTGTATCTGAGCCTGCAGCTGCAGAGGAGCTATGAACAGAGCACACAGCTGCCTGCAACACTGCAGGGCTGGAAAGCTCCTCATCCCCCTGTCCCCATTCCTCCTGCCAGTGCTGGCTCACAGGTACCTTCACACTGCCTGAGCCTGAGCTATCCTGCTTGCCTGCAGCAGATCTGGGTGTACATCTCTCCCTTTCTCCTGCCTGCTGAAGCTGGGAGGAAGGCACAGGAACGAGAATCTTCCATCATTTTGGGGATTGCTAGGGGAGCTGGGCTGGTGGTCCCCATCCAGAAGATGTGACTGTCTTCTGCAGTGGTGAGTGTGTGTCACCACTGCCTTCTATGCTTTGAAATACAACTTACAGTGTGAGGGTCCTGCCTTGCTTTCAGTGGGGTTTTGCAGCCATTGCTATCCCACCTAAGAGAACTCAGTTCCTTTTTTTCCCCCTTTTGGGACATTTGGAGCATGGCCCATTCCACTTTTCCAGAAGCTGTTTCCTCAGGAATGAAGCTGACAGCTCTTCAATGTCTGCTTACAGCCTGCAGATAACACAGCAGGGCCCCTCAAAGAGCAGGCTGAGCTCTGTATCAAGGAGCCAAAGGGTTAAGATAATATTGCCCAAGTGTGTCATTGCTGACTAAGGTCCTGGGCTTAACAAAACCCTAAATTATTCCTGTTCCACTGATGTAATTTGTTATCCTGAATTTTCCCCTATTTCATTGTTTCAGTATTCCTGTGTCAAGCTCACAGCTCCAACATGTATTCCTCAGTTGTTCTCTCAAAACCTGGCAGAAATAAGAGCTGGATGATAAACCAGTTCTGATCTTGTCTGTATTTGACATCATTCACCTGGTGAGGCAGTTCTTGCTCTGATCAGAGTGCTGAGGTGGATTCTGTCCCCTCTCCACGTGTCTCTAGCTCATTCCCTCCTGTCTAGTCATGTCAGTGGAATGTGCAGGGAAATGGCAGCGATCCCAAAGCGGGAAAAACACCAGGAAAAACGGCTTGAAAAATTACTGTGAGTGTGGTGAGGCACTGGACCAGGCTGTCCTGAGAAGTTGTGGATGCCCCATCCTGGAAGATGTTCAAGGCAAAGCTGGATGGGGCCCTGAGCAACCTGGTCTAGTGGAAGGTGTCCCCGCCCTTGGATGGGGGCTTGGAGCCAGATGGATTTTAAGGTCCCTTCCAATCCAAACCATTCTGATTCTGTGATTCTCTGACTTATGACCATGTGGTGTGATCCTTAAGCTGATACAGACCTTCAATATTTAGAGAAAATTTTACCCCAATTCCAATCCAGTGTAACTTATTAGGACAAGACTGTCTCCTCCTGGAGAAGCATTTAATTTATAGCCAGTTATTTCTTAGATTTTTTCAATAGTCTTACAGCTGGGGCATCCCAGTGTTAGGGTCCCAGGGCTGAAGTGGTTACACTGATACCATTGGCATAAATGAGGAAAGAGGGTATTTTACATGTATTATGTACTACCTGGCACAGACCAATGGAAAACTGGAAAAACAAAACCACAGACTATAGAGCAGAATGAATAAAACCAAAAAAATAACTAGGTCCTTTGTTTTAGGAAACTCTCCAACAACCTCTAGTATGCATTAGTGAGATATCAACTTTCTGCCTTGCAGAAAGAACTATAAAATATTATATCTCAGCCCTGCACACTTTAAAGTTCCTTGTCCTTTATTACAGCCACTGTTTATTAAAACTGGAAATAGATCTAGACTAAACCTCTGCCCAACTATGTCTGAATGGCTGCATCCAAGCCCTGCATCTTTTAAAAACTGGTCTCTAATATTTAAAACAAACCCAAGCCCAATAGGACAGCAAACAGCTTCTCATTTCTCCTCCCTTTACTTCCTCCCTGAACAAAAATCCTTGCACCTGGACATACAAAGCTGTGAGGTTCATGGGGTAACTCCTTAGCCATTACTGTTAAAGGCAAAATGCCCAGTGTGGTTAGCATTGTCTCAGGATTAAAACTCAGTGCCACCTGAAACTTCTCAAGCATATGTGATCAATATTCAGTTTGAAAGTATATATGTATTTATTTTAGGTCTACTGATGTGATTTGTTCTGTTTGCAAGACTAACAGGCAGTAGAAGGTATTAATTTCCTATAATTTTTTTCCATTTTGTCCTTCTCTTGTCCTTGTAGTTTATGGTCTGTATTAAAGAATGTTGTCCTCTGGATCATTTTTATTGGCTTTGCTTTTTAATAATCAGTATTCATGCTTAATACAGCAGTTTTTCTGGTAACAAAAGTCATAGATTAAAAAACCAAAATCAGCCCCTCTTTCCCTTGGACAGATTTGAAATGCGATTACTTTTATAAGTTATAAATAAAGGCCTAGTGGTTGATGTTTACTGGGAAACTCTCCCAGTGTGTTTCAGAGCCCTGTTTTTCAGCCTCCTCTGATAAGAAAGCTGCTGAGCTGGCATTTTGGGGAGCTGTTTCTTGTGCTCTGTGCTCCTGCAGTAGGTGCCAGGGGCTGGCCAGGGTCCGGACTGCAGCGTGGCCGAACGAGGGGCTGCCTGTGCTGCCCAGCTGCCTCCTGAGGGTCCCACCACCCTGCTGGCTGCTGGGCTCTGCCCTCACCTGCTGCATCAGGACAGCTTTGGCCACTGGGCTGTGTCCCCCGGATCCTGATCTTGGTGGCACCTCCACCAAGTCCTGGGAGGGGGTGATAAATGGGTGGGGTAGAAATCTCTCTTGGTAAATGAATGGCTTCAGCTAAAATTAGCCACTGACAGATATGACTGAATTACCCCAAGAGTTTTGTAAAGCAAAGGAAAGGGTTTGAAGTGATTGAAATGGCATCTATAAGCCTTGATTTGCAATACCAGTGTTTTCTCTTGACCTCATTTTGTGAGATCCTGTTGTACCGAAGAGCATTCATGGACCCACAGGTTTCCTGGAGGGGTTTTAATTTGGCAAAGGTGCCTCTAAATGATCTGGCAGAAGTACTTGCTTTTGAGCAAAGTGTGCTGGTTTGTTTTGGGGTTCCCTGCCAGCCTGTGCTAGGTATTTCTGGTTTCTTTCCTTCTCCATAGTCTGCTCCAGCAGAGGAGCAGCCCAGGAGAGTTCAGTGGGGAAGTAAAGCAACCCTTGTCAGATAAAAAAAGAACTGTAAAGGCACTCTGATACAAGCAGGTGAGGGCCCAGTAAAAGAGATGGTGATCCAACTCAGAGCCTGCTTCAGTAACTAAAAAGAAATAATAAGAAACCTAGTACTTAAAACGGAATAAATTTTCACTTTGGACTGTGGTCAGATTGGAATCAAGTTTCATTCCTTCAAGCTTTGCTTTCCCTCAAACACCATTATTCTCTAGAAGCTTTCCTAGGGGAAGCCAGTTCATTTCTCTTAGAGCACATGGTGCTGCTGGACTTTGTCTCAGTGGAGAGGGAAGGCTGGGCTGTAGCTGCAGTCTCTCCTAATGAGCTCATACTTGTCACTCATCCAGACTAGATGGGTTTGTCTGCCCCTCACACCCACCCAAAACACAGCTGAGTCCCAGGGAAATGACCTCCACCCTGGGCCCCTCAGGGCCTGGGCCATGCTGAGGCACACACAGGCTGATGCATCCCTGCCCTGGGGCTGCCAGGACACACAGGGGCTGGGTAGGCTGAGGTATTTTACAAGGACTGGGACATCTACACAAATCCCCAATCAATTCTTTTCATCAATACCAACATAAAATCACTGCTGATAAAACTTATGGGCAGAGTGATGATAAACAGGTAATAGAGATGACAGGAAAATCCAGAACAATAATGAGAGTGACTTGATGTTTTTCATGCAGCCAGCTGCAAAGCTGCACTTCTGCAAGCATGGAGGCAGCATGTAGAGAGTGAGCACAGCACCCTAAAATCTGCCTGTCTGCAGGGGTTAAGGGCTGCTGTGGAGCCAAAACCCAGCATGAGCTTCCATTATGGTGCTGTGGCAAAAGGGACACTCCAAATCCTGGGAATAGGAAGCAGAAATAGGGGAAGTTTAAACAGGAGAGACAAACAAAGGTATGCTCTTTGTAGTTCAGGGACTGCTTTCAAAAGACATTGAAAAATTAGGCAAGTTACAGAAAAGAGCAACAGAAATTATTCAGAGTAAAAGAAAATTACTTAAAGACACTCTTTGGCTTAAAGGGAAATAAAATGAGAGGAAGGGAAAGAAATACCTGAGAGTGACACCATATAGATGGAATGTGGGGAAAAATTACCAGGTACTTAATTTACTGTATGAAAGCACAGAAAGACACACCTGGAATGTGAGGTGTGCAAATTAACATAGGAAATGAGGATAAGTGCCTCTCTTTGAAGATGTGCTGGAAGAGTTATTAGTCTATATAACATAAGAGTCACTGGCTGAGATATAATGACTTGTAGCATATGGGCTGTCACAACAGATGTTTTAATGCTCCATTTTGGCCTCTGACTGCATTTAAACCCCCCTCTCCTGATGTGAATCTTGGCTTTCCAGCACTCCTTATCATTTCTTTCTACTCTTGTTCTCTGTTCTCTCTCCACTTGTGTTTTTATTATACCACTGCAGACAAAACCTTGCAGTTTGAAAGGTCCTGAAGGGAGTTAAGTCTCCCAGCTTCATCTGAATTCAAAGGGAAATGGGTGCCAAACACAGACCCTGTGAAAGCCTTTACCCAGAGCCCTGAAATTTGGTGTAGCTTTGAAAACCTCATAAAAAGGAAGCTTGCTGATAGTGGACTGTCTTGAGTTTTGTTCCTTCATCTTAAGCATTTTTCTGGTGGGGGTTCTATAAATATACACACTGATGACTAGAAATAAGAAAGTACATGTCTGGCTGTCACACACCAATTTTCTGCAAGCAAAATCACTACAGTTTTTTAACTGGCTCTTTATCTCAAAGCAGCAAGTATCCAGACTGTTGTCTCCAACTGTTGTTATTAAATTCAGCAGGAAATCCATCCTGTCCAAAAGAATTATTAGTTTCCATTGCTCCTGGAAATGTCCAGAGATGTTAATTTGTGTGTGTTTGTGTTGCCCAAGTAGCCGACCAGTGAGCAGGGCCGTGGTTTGATCTCGTCCTTGAGCTCTGGGAGCTGGGTGGCAGCTGTAAAACTGAAGTCAACATCTAAGCCAGGGGGTTATTTATGAAGGCAAGTCTTCCCAGAACACCCCAATTCCTCCAGCTAAAATTATGTTTCACATCAGAGGGCAGTATTTGAAATAAGTAGTTTAACATGTCAAAGAGGTGTCCAGATGCCATCAGCAGCATTTTTTGCCATGAAGAAGTTGGTATTTGTCATCTATTTCTGCCCAGAGGTGTGTGAGATACCACAGTTTCCCTTTTTACATACAAGAGGAAATAACTGTGGTGGCAATCTGGTCTTTGTCAGAGCTGTGGGTGCTCAACCACAAAGCACTCCTTATTCATACCATAAGGCCCATCAGGAGTGGGGATCATCTACCAGGGGAACAGCCAAGCAAAAGCAGAATGGGAGAGGATTTTGCCTTGGCCAGGTGCCCAGAGCAGAGTCCCCCCCTTGGCCAGTGTCACCTCAGTGCCAGCAAAGAGGGACCACCCTGGGAGCTGGCCCTTGCTGGTCCTGGGCTGCAGGGACCAGGAGCCTCCTGCAAGGGGCTGGGGAAGAGCTCACCTGCTGCCAGGGATGCTGTGCTTCCAGCCCCCCTGTTGCTGTGCTTCCAGCCCCCTCTGTTGCTGTGCTTCCAGCCCCCTCTGTTGCTGTGCTTCCAGCCCCCCTGTTGCTGTACTTCCAGCCCCCTTGTTGCTGTGCTTCCAGCCCCCCTGTTGCTGTACTTCCAGCCCCCTTGTTGCTGTACTTCCAGCCCCCCCTGTTGCTGTGCTTCCAGCCCCCTTGTTGCTGCCTCACTGTGAAGGTGACCAGGTACAAGGCATCACCAGAGGTAAATCCCAGTGCTCTGCCAGTCTACAGCACACAGGTTTCCCTCTCCTCCTTTCTACAGCACAGGAGAGCTTGAACACATCCCCTGAGTTCCCTGCTGGACCTCTTTCCCTGGCCAGCAGAGAGCTGATGGGATGAAGCCATGTGCTCAGCCCTGGCTGGACCCCAGGCTGCAGTGCTGCTCCTCAGGTGCTGTCAGCATCCCAAAATGATGGATGTTATCCTGGTGCCAGCCAGGCAGCCTGTCACTGTAGTTGCACTACTCAACCACCAGCCCCTGTTTGTTTTTCAGGAGAAAAGCTCGAATATGTTGAAAACAGTCCAGACTTGTCTTTAAAACTTTGGTTCAGCTTGAAAGTAATTGTTTTTCTGGCAAACTAAATTCATGAACTTTTCTAAGGGGCTTCTGCATGAGGTCTTCATTTAGCTCTCAGTAACACCATAGCCCTGTATAGCCCACTGGCAAAAGTCTTCTGGAGAAATGTGTCAGACAGCACAGAGAAGCTGCCACAGCCTTCAGAAATAACCATGCCATAGTTCAGATGTTTGATTTTACCAAAGATCCTTCTGGACATATCTAAAATAGGCCTCAGTGAACACACACACACACACACACACATCCTAACCCCAAGATGCTCGCTGCCAGTGCAGCAGCAAGTAGCAGCTGCAGCCAGTGGTGCAGGATGTCCCATGATACCAAGGGGGATGGAAATGCTGGAAATGCTGGAAATGCAGCTGGCCAGGGAGCATTGCAGCCCCCCAGCACCAGCACCAGCTGCTGACACAGTCCTGGGGACTTGTGAGGATCGTGCTGGGTGCATGACAGTGAGTTTTGCCTCAGACAAGCAGGTGAGGCTTTGGGGCCAGCAGGCAGTTTCTCAGAAATCATCAACATTCACTGTGTCCTTTCTATCTCATCCTGGGTGCATGACAGTGTCCCCAAAGAGCAGTCACCTGCTGGGCTCACCTGAAGTCAGTGAAATCCATATAAATTCCTTGCCAGTGCAGGACTGGTTTGCAGGACTCAAAAATAGGGGCTTCATCTACCCTTCATTTATCCTTCATGGATAAAACAGTTGATAGCCAACAAGTTTGATGTGCTGAGGTTTTAGCTGCATTGAAGCTGACCATCTCATTAACTTTTAAGGAACAATTTCAAATACATGTGTAAATTTAGAAGAGAAGTGGGTTGTTATGCTGCAGTCAGCCCCCCACTTACTTTGTAATTGCTGCATAAATGCATGACAAACCCCAAAGCCTTTGGATTTTGTCTGTTGTACTTTGCTGTCACCCTTCCTTATGGCTGGGATGCCTGTGTCTGAGCAGCCAAGGAGCACTTCTCTAAAGGCTGCCAAAACCCCTGGGATTGTGCAGAGGGTAAGGGCATCTTCCCAAGCACTGCCCAAATGCCCCTGTGGGCACCAGCTGCCTGCAGAGCTTCTCTCTATATTATTCTGCCAGGTTAGTAGGGTGTCCCGGTTTGGACAGGTATTTCCCAAGGAAGGCGGGAGCCTCCCTTGGAATGAGAAATGTGAACCCCCCTTCCCTCCGAATTAATAATATTTTGAAATCAAGGGGCTCTCAGGCAAAAGATAGGGAAATAGGAATAACAGATCTTTACTAAGTATTTATATGAGGTAAACAGACAACAAATGTAACAAAACCAGAACCAGAGAACCCACTTGCAGCCCGGGGCGGCGGTGGCCACGTGGTCCGGCCGGGACCGGGAGAAATGAGTTCGAATCTCGGGATGCTCAGGTGAAAAGAGTTCCTGGGGATGCCTCGGCAGGCAGGGTGGAGGTGCGAGCTGGCGCGGCTGGAACTCGGAGCGGCGCCGACGAAACGGCGGGGCCGGCGCGGCGGCGGCCACGCGGTTCGGCCGGGACTGGAGAAAGGCGGGCTCGGGATCCCCGGGTGGAAAGAGTTCCCCTCTCAGCGAGACACCAACGGGACACCAACCTCTGCGGCGGCAGGAGAAAGACAGGCTGGGCTGGAACTGCAGCGATGAGCGAGCTCCTCTCCTCCGGTCGCAGCTCCACGCGCCCTCCTCCGAAAACCGAGAGCAGAAGACCGCAGCACCAGCAGAAAACAGCAACAGAAAAGCCAGGGCGGGGTTCCGGAAGGCTGAGCAGGTGAGCGGGCCGGGCTCTGTCCCAGCCCCCACCAGCTCCACCCCCTGCAGGGTCTCTGTCCCTCCTGAGGAACCCCCAGACAGGGAGGTGCCGCACCCACATGGCTGCAGGGCTCAGCCATTGTCTTCCTTAAGTACCGGCTCATTTGCATTTCTAAAGAGGAAAAAATTTCTCTAAAACCGTCGACATAGGGCTGGCACTAAACCAAAGCATGGTTATTTATTAAGCCTTCAGATTAAGATTTGACAGAGAATTTATATAGAAAAAGAGAGATATAGAAAATGAAACACACGACACAAAGAATTGAGTATCAGCAGTTGATTTCTTCTCCTGTTTTCAGGGTATAGATCTCAACTGCAGCAACATTCACACACATTTGGGGTTCAGAACTTCTTCATCTTTTGACCCTCTCTTTTCCCTTCTCTCTGCCTCCAAGAAGGTACCTTGGCTACCCTGGAATTTTGCACAAAACCAGCCCATCAGTGTGGCCAGTGTGAATCCCCAAGTTTCTAGTCAGCTTTTTAACCTTCTCTGAGTAGTTTTCTCTTCCCCAATAAAGTTTTCCATGGCTTTATAGAATTTATAGAATTTCATTTATAGAATATTACTTGCAAACTCATGAACTTTGGTACATTTGGAAATTCCCATGGAGAAATAAGAAAAAGGAGTGTGTTGTCCAGCTGTTTCTGGGGCAGAATGCTCTTACCAGCTTCTCCAGCTCTGAGAACACACCAGGTGCACTCTTCATCAGGGCCCCACAAATGAGGCAGGGCTTTGGCAATTAGAACCAAAACTACAATACAGCCATTCAAAAAAATATTACTAGAACCAAACATACAGACTAAAAGCACTTTTCAAGTGAGGAGTTCAAGATGGATAAAAACCTTTACATGTTGCAGGGTTCCAAACAAGGAAGAATTCTCCTTAAAATTTCCTATCTTTCAAGTGCTGTGTTTTACTAACTAATGGCTTACTGCTGTCAACTCTTGATTATTTGGGGTAGCAAAGGATTGGGATGACCAAGACAAAGCAAAAACAAAGATAATACAAAGCATATGGCAATTAAATGGTATGAAAACAAAATGAGAGCAGTGCAGAAGACTGAGTAGCACTGACCTGTGTAAGGGTTGATGTGGAGAACCATGTGATGGAAAAAGGGTGCAGCTGATCCAAGCCCTTTTGTAACTCACTTTGGGTTCCCTGTGTTCCCAGTACGATTAATGCCCAGCTTTGTTCATCTGCCCATGAGTGGCTGAGGACTGTTTTATTTATTTTTCCTACGTGGCCACATCTCTCCAGTAAAGCGTTTTACCCTCTGTGTGTTGCTGCTGAGTGTTCAAAGCCAGGTCAGCACAGGGGAGCAGCGAGCACTTCCCACTGTCAGCCACCCCTGCAGGTCCCTGCCAGCCCTGCCAGGAGGAGCTGGCCATTCTGGCCAGTGGTGATGCTCTCCCAGCCCTGGTCCTGGGTGGGCAGTGCAGGCTGGCTTTCCACAGCAAACAGGCTGCAAATGGAGCTCAGCACAGGTGTGTGCAGGGAAGCGGTTCAGGAATCGCTCCCAGATGTTGTAAAATGCCTCCAGCTCCCAGCCAGGACGCTGGGGGCTTTCAAAACAGCTTGCCACTAGCTGGAAAATGTTTATAGAGGGAACCAAAAGGCCAGAACAGTCATTCATGTTTGACTGCTCAGTGTGAGACTGAATCCCTTCCTTGGGCTCGGGCGATTTGGGCAGATAGGCTGCAAGGAAGACGTGCAAAGCCTTATCAGGCAGCTCACTCAGGAGTGCTTATGACTTTCACAGAAGTGCTCTCTGACCGGCTGCCTTCCAAAGTAACCATCCTCGCTCTCCCCCTCTGGCACCGTGACCCTGGAACAAGCGTATCACAGTTTTGGCATGTGTGGGACAGGCTACCACAGCACAGCAATATTATGTGGCAAGCACAACATATGTTTTGGAAGAGAGTTCAGTTTATTTTAGCTGCTCCAGATTTACTTGACCTGTTTAATCCAGCTTTCACACTACATCATTTCAATGACTGGGACTGCTTTTAGGTCATGCCCCACAGAACATGTGCAGCCAGTTGGCCTTTCATCTGTATGCTTAATTGTCCAAAATGATTTCCATGTGATTAATAGAAACCCCCAACATCCACGATAGGCCAGGCCAGTCCATCATCCACGTTATGTTTGGCAGGTGCAGGGCCTGTCCCACTGAGAGAGGAATAGTGTGAACACAGCATGCTGGGGAGTCCAGACAGCTTCCTAGCTGGGCGTTATCCGACTGCTCCCTGTCCTGGCTGGGTGTGAGTTAATGTTGGCTTGGGCACCTACAGGACACCAGTGAGGGGCAGAGCTCGTGGCAGGGACAGCCCCATTCTGCTCTGGATGCTGAGCCATGGCATTGGTGCTCTGCCTATGGAAAAGCAGCTCAGGCTGGTTCTGGTGTGGGAGCTGCTGCTGTCTCCAGTGATACTCAGACACGCCTCTTCTTTCGGGACCTGCCCCTCTGAACACACAGCACAACACTGCAGCTGCTGGAGCTGCTGTGGTCCTGAGGCTGAGGTGAAGGTGCAGGGCCAGGTGAGTCCCAGGGCTGCTGCAGGTGTCTCTGGCACGTGCTGTGCTGGGGATGGGACAGCAGAGAGTGCCCTGCTCAGGGATCACAGCAGAAGCACCACAGGTGTCACCAAGGGATGAACAGCCACAATGGCTACACCCTCACACTGCTACCCAGTGCACCTGTGCTGCAGCTGTGGGTCTGTCTTCTGTCCTGCAGAGACTTCAGTGTAGTACTTTAGTGGGGCCAGTGCCCCATACAAAATGAGGAGATTGCTGTGGCATCATTTCTTCACAAGAGAGCTGCTCTCTCCTCTCTTCTGCCCTCTGCTTTTTCCTGTCACCGGCAACAACCCTCACCCCTGCCTGGCAGCCTCTCCCTCACCAGCCAACTGAATCATCCTGGAGACAGGAGGCTTTTTTGGGTGCTAAAACTTTACAAGGCAAAGACTTACAGAATACACCCATATGCCCTGCCTGGAAACTGGCTCCCACCTCTGCGGAAAAAGCCAGACAGTCCCAATTAGGCATTCGTGGAAAGTGGGGACAAGCTGGGGCTGGAGCCAGAAGCTGTAAAAGTTTCCACATTTGCCAGCACCGATCCTGCAGACCCGTCTGCTCATTCCATCTCGGCCTCCTTCTCACTAGGCAACAAAATGTGCTAAAAGGAGAAATCAGGAAGATCATTTTCGTACCCAGCATTCTCTGGTTGGGATGATTCTCGCCGTGCTGACTGCAAAACCATTGCACTGTGTCACTTGTGTTCCCTGGGGCTGAGGGAGCACAGTGCTCCCCCAGCAGTGTGTGCTCCACCCTGAGGAGCTGTCAGTGGCTCCACCAAACAAGCAAAGAGGCTCCAACCAGGCCATTCACGGGGTAGAAAAATCAGATTCGTCCCTGATGGGAAATCCTCCTGGAGCTCTTGCACTGAGGATTGACAGAAGGAGCTTTGGGAAGAAGAAAAGGCCAGGACTATCTGGCTGTAACCCAGCTGCAACTGGCCACACCTGGGGACTAATGGAGCAAGCAAGAACTCAGCTCACAGCCCTTAGAAAGAAGTGCTGTCTGCCTCATCTGAGACTTTCTTGGTTCCCTGCTAAGCCAGGGACTGGGAGTGTGTGAGAAAGACCTGAAGCCACAAATGTGACTGGAATACCTTGATTTGCTTCCTGTGAGGGCAGGGAGATGCTGTGGTCACTTACCTGCATCCTTCTGCAGCACAAAAGAGTTTCTTAAGAGTATGACTGGCAGTGGAGAGCACCAGGGTGTTTGTCTGTGCCACAGGTGGTGTGGGGCAAGGGCTGGGGAATGTGTGTGGCAACACAACTACGGATGTTTGGAGGGGACAGCATGCTATGGTAATTCCAAATATGTTTTTGAAAAACCAGGGGTGGTGCAAAGCCAAATAATACAACTTCAAACTTAAAATGAGCAACAGCTGTAAAATATGGGTAGTGGGGAGGAGTTGGGACAGGCAAGAGAAAGTGGGGAGGTAGGAAGCATAGAGGGACTTGAAATTTACAGTTCCAGTTATTTTAGGCACAATCACCTACAAAGTAAATCTATAGGTGAAGGAGCCTCTGATGAAATTCACCAGATTTATAATCTAAACATATATGTCTCCTTCCAGTCACTGAACAGACTTCACCTAGCTGGGATTTTTAGGAAATTAGTTTGGGGGATTGCTTGTTCTGGGTAACAGGACACAGACTTGAAGTGAATTAGTAGCAGAATTTTCTTTTTCCTTTTTTTTTTTTTTTCTTTTTTTCTTAGGTATCCCTGAAAGGGATTGGTTACATGCTGGAGACTAGGCAGTACCTGTGCTAGGAAAAAGGGACAGTTATTAACTCTTAAGAAAACCAGAATATGTGCCAGTGGTGAAAGGGAGGTTAATATGACCATCACTACCTGCTGTATTTCTATCTTTACATAAAGAACCCAGGTGACAAATTTCCCCCACTTTCCATATTTAAAAAGATATTTGAATTCAGCCAGATTTGCTGGTAAAGTGTTCAAGGGAAGATCATGTTTATGAAGTGTATTAAATTCTCATTTTAAAGAAAATTCTAAGATTTGCTTCACACATACAGTCTTTGAGAGAGCAAATCACATACCTCAGGCTGAACTTCACCTTTGCTGGGACTGTAAAACCTTATTCAAGACCCTATTGCTTCTCCTTTGTGCTAAATTCTTGCAAAGAGGTGCACAGGGTTCAGTGTAGGAAGGAAATCAGGGGAGAAAAAGGTAATTTTCTTCTCTTGGCTGTATTTATTTCACAAAAGCCTCCTGATGTATCTTTTATAGTCTGAATATTTCTATCTTCCTCAGGCTGACATTTCCTCCACTCATAGAGAGATGGGCAAAGATATTTATGGCAGAAAAGATGAAGTGTTTCTCAATCCAGATGTGCACATCTCATGCCTTTCCAGCAGCTCCAGCAAACAGGGATGCAGTGTATAGATGTATCTAAAATAACTTTAAATACAGCTAATTAGGAACAGCTTTTTAAAAAAAAAACTATATGCAAGGAATTTTTTAAAAAATTAAATCCAAACAAAAAAAAATTGCTACAGTAGTGCAATATTCTGCTGGAGAATACAAATTATGGTGGTATTTCAATTAGCTTCCTGCCAATTAGCCCAACCAAGTGTGAGCATAGGTGAGTTGCAAGGTTTTCTTCCAGAGCTGAATGCTGGGGAACCAAAGGGTATTTATTTCCCTGGGAATGTCTGTTTGAGTCTTCCCCAGCAGCTGTCAGAGGCCTGTTGGGTGCCACATATTCCCTTACACACAGGGCTGAAGTATGTTTACATTCATGTGCTGCAGCTCCTAATGTCACACAAAAAATAATCCTTGGGCCAGAAGAACAATCAGACTAGCACCTACTCAGATATCTTCTCTCCTACAGCACTTTAGTGAGGGAAAAGGTATGAACCACAGGCAGCCAACCTTCTGTTGGCATCATCTCTTGCTGCTGGAGGCTTCTGTGCTTTGGTACTTCCTGAGCAGGCTCACAGCTTCATGGTTAATAACCCTTGCAGAGTTTATTATCTTTTTAGTGTGGCTTTGTAGCTGGTTTTGATCTCATTTATTCTTTTGACAGCTAGAATATCCCATGACTATGCATTTCAGTCTGCTGTGTGAAATTTTTGGTTTAATTATATTACCTCAGATGTTTGTATCCCAAATTCCCTTCTACTAGGAGAGCATTGTAGAACCAATTAATATTTCTTCCCTTATTTGAGTCATTTATTATATTGTGGGATACTAACACATCTGCCCTTAATGATCTCTTTTCCAGAAGATGGAGGCCCAGAGCAGTCTCCTTCCAGAGGGAAATAATTTATTTCATTTCATTTCATCATTCTTGAATTTTTTGATTTCTGTTTTGTCCTTTTAAAGAGATAAGGATCATATAATGATGTTTTGTCTTTAGTTTCTTGTTCCTACTTCCAAATCCTCTGCTTGTCTCTTTTTTTTAAACTATTATGACTTTAAGTTGAACAATCCAAAATAACACAATGCACTTATTCCCAGTTATTACTAGCTAATTTAAAGTCTGTTATTCAATATGCATTTGGGGTGTCTTTCACTGAGCATCAGGGACTGAGCATCAGGGACTTTGTCAGGTGCTGCCCGTGCTTGGTTTTGCTTTTGCTGCTTTGAGTCAGAAGATAACTGTTCACCTCCCAGCTTAATAAACCTGGTTTCATTTCTTCAAATCCTGGAATATGTTGGTGTGAGTGGTTGTCTTTATTTAACTCAGATACTTTTACTTTGGTTTAATTAAAGAAATGCAAAAACTTGCAGTAGCCAAATATCCAGCGAAGTAACCACACCTCAGTAGCTGGGCAAGGTATTAGTTGCTATGTGTAATTGCTTTGTGTTCAAAGATTGCCCAAGACATTCAGAAACTTTAGCAGGGAATGTTGGAGAGCAGTTCTAATCGGTTGATTTCAAGGTGTGCTATTCAAGCATCTGTCTAGTGAAGTTTACTTGTGAATACCCCTTAGTGAAATTTCTACGGCTGCTGAAGGTTTGACCGTGTCGATCTTTCAATTCCTGCGAACATTAAACCGCGAGCTGTGTCTCCTGGGAGCGCACTGAGCCATCCTTGGCCTCGCAGCAGCCTGTGAGGGTCGCGGCTGGTGGCACTGCTCTCTGTGTCCTTTCCTCACTGCACTCTTGGAGGGGGCCACGGGGTTGGGGCCGCGGGGTTGGGGCTGCGGGGTTGGGGCCGC
>VZRX01012602.1:392866-503085 GCA_013398075.1 Notiomystis cincta
CTGCCGCCCGGCCCGGCCCCTGCAGCCCCTTCCCGCCCTACACACAGCTGGCCAGCACAGATGGAGCCCTCAGCGAACAGGGCCAGCAGCCAACTGAAGGGAGCCAGAGAAAAAGGAGGCCCTTTCCAGGGGCTGTGGGTTTCAACTCTCTGAATTTTGACCTGAGGGCGCTTTACCAAAGGTTTGTGGTTTTTTCTGTGCTAGTGGTGTTTATCATTGTTTTATTTGCAAGCCGGGAGTTTTGAGGTCTTGCTTCCTATTACTTCTGCAGTGTTTTCCTGCATTATTCCTTCAAGTTTTGGGTGAAATCAAGCGAGGCATAAATATGTCTGGCTCCTTGGAAATCCTTTGAATTGTACCTCCTTATGTTGCAAAACTCTAAGGAAACTTCATGGAAAGCTGGCTAATGTTCAATTTCCCATACCTGCTGCTTTGATGTGTTAAGAAACTGTGTAAGAGAAAGCTTCTTATGGTGTTCCTGCATCCATTTTCTGGTCTCGGTGAACAGGAGACTAGAATAGCAATTAAAAGAAAATCTTTGGTTTACACCGTACTCCTCTTAAAACATACATAATGTTTTTGGCTGTGATTCGCTTTCTCTGCAGGCATGGGATTTAGCTGGGTAAGCTGGGCATGCAAGGTCCATTTTTACCTCTTACTAAAATAAAAGGGAAGTTAATGATGACTGTATTTTTATTTAGCTACATTCATGGCATAGAAATAAAGCCTTAAGAGAATGGCCAGGGTCAGTGCTGCTCCTGGAGCTGTGTGCCAGGGCAGTGGCTGCACCAGGGCAGTGCCTGCACCAGGGTTGGCTCACGGTGCTCTCTTCTCCTCCACAGCAGCGCTGCCTGGCTCTGCATCCCTGGGCTGCACCTCAGGGATGCTCCAACACCTCACAACTGCCACTGCAGACTCTGCTTCAGTGTTGGCCCTTTGGATAAAGACCCCATAAAGGCTGACTGAGGTAGGTGTTTTTCAGCATTTGTAAAAACTGTCTTGTGAAGCTTGCAAAAGGATTGTGAGAGGTAATAATCTATGTTGTTTGAATGAGGTTTTGCAGTTTTGGTATCATGAGCAGTTTTCTGGGTTTGGTTATCTGAAATGTGTTTGCAATACAGATGGTGAGGAAGAGCAATTGCATTACTTTCAGTAAAACAAAAGTGCTTGATGAGTAGGGGTGCTCGTTGACCCCACACAAGAGTTGACAAATGATCTGTTTCTCTAAGTCCAGAAGGTGAACTCTAGTGAAAAGCAAAGCTGAATGTTGCATTTTATTTTTCAGGATCACAAACTACATATAGTTATCAAGAGTAACAATTCTATATGTTCTACTTAAGTGGTTTCTTTAGTTCTTAGTGGAAAGACCTGACTGTCAGCATTCAATCCTTCGTGTTTTAGGTTCTTTTTTCCTGGCCAATGTCTCTTGTATACACACTTTTTCAGGGGGTTATGGAGCCAGGAGCAGCCTTTTAAGCATTTGACTGTGTTACATGGCAGTGCATATTCCATTCTGTGGGCCCTGAGTGAGATTACACCAGTGTTTTGTGCACTGTTGGCCCTTCCTAGCTGGGATTTAAGGTCTAGGCTGTGTGCCTGCTGTACACTGGGAGGATCTGAGGAGGAGCTTTTAGTGTGATGTGACTAACTTGAGAAGTAGTAGCCTTGGTGTGCTGTTTAAATGGGTTTTCATTTAAGAGTAATGAAACAGCTTTTTATGTCAAAGCATCAGTGTTACATGAAATCCCTGTTAATGAAAGGCATATTATTTTTCCTGTAGTGGGAATCATTTGGCCTTTCCATTACAAGTGGGTTGTTGCATTGTCTCTTGACCTCATTCATACATAGCAGGAAGGCAGTCAAAAATGAGGGAAGAGCAGTTTGATTGTTTTAGTTGTTGCTGTATTATTTGTGTTAATCTACTTTTGTTTTAAATTATGCAAAAGTTATGTCTTTGAGGAATCACAGAAAATGTGGTTAATAGGGAGCTAGGACTTTGCAGTTCTACTCAGTGTGTTTTCTTGTCTCAGTTGAGTGCTAAATCTGAGGTGTTTGTGGGTTTTTTAAGAAGCCTCAGGTCTTCTGTAAAAAGAAAGATGTATTTCAGTTCTGAGCTTGGCTTTGTGGCTTGTGTTTGCTATGGGAAAAGTGCTGTAGCCAAATTCAAAGTGAAGAGCAGTATGTTTTAATTTTCAAACAAAAATTTACCAACAAGTTCTAAATATGTGCTTTTCCTTTCCATGGGGCTTGGCTGGGGGTATCTTTAATAATTGGATGAAATAGTCACTGTTTTCAAGGCTTCAGAACTGTACAATTCTTTGTCAACCTCTTCTTCCACCATTGCATATACCAATGCACAAAGATGTGGATGTGTTTTTGCTCTCTCTTGTGTGGATTGAATGAGGACTCGAATCCAGAAATCAGGCTTGCTATGTGATAGAAATGGTGTCAGTGTGGTGAAGATCTCAAGTGGCAAATATGTACTGTGTTTGTAGGGATGATCAGGCATAGAAAAACGTGTGCTGGTGTGTCTAATAAAATTTTTCTGCTAGTTTTAAATGAAGGAGATCTCTTGTGTTAGAGGCAGGATACCTAAAATCCAAAGTTAATTTCTTGGTGCCCTTATTTTAACTTCCAATCACTGCAGTATTGTCAGTCTCAGGAGAAAAATTACTCTGGCTAGGAATGTGAGAAGAGCATTGCTAATACACAACAAGCAATTAGTAGGTCTAGTTCTTGCTAACTTCTTGTGTTTGCAAAGAATGATGCATGTTATTTTTCGTTAAAGCACCTTCCTGGCACATAGGCTTTCCTATCCAACCAAAGGCTACAAGTGTACTTTGATTACGGAAGGTTTTCCTTGAGGAGGAAGGTTAGACACCAGCAGGCTGTTAAGAACTAGGAGCTGGCACCCAGGGTGTCCCACTAGCAGTGAAGAGCTGCCCCCCTGGATGTGGCCAGGCTCGTAGCAGCAGAGGCACTCAGTTCAGTGGAGAAGGCTTCTTCCTGTGGACTGGGTCACGGCTGTGGAGGGCAGGTTGGCTCCACGGGCACCACACTGTGGCTGGCCAGGCTGTGACCAGGGGCACACCGGCAAAGGAAGGAGTGTTCAAGAAAACCATGCCACGCTCTTGCTGGGTTTTTTGCAATACTTTAATACAGCATTAAAATGCTAGAATACTAGAGGAAAGCTGTATACTATCAGCAAATAAGGCACATGTCGGAATGCCATTTTATGGACAATCCACAACAGAGGTTTTACAGTCTCGTCAGCAACACTCACCGGATGAGCAAGCTGTCATCTCGATTGCTGAAACAGAACTGGTACCTCTGAGGCCTTTGTCCATAGGTTTTGTTTGTTTTAGCTGTACAAGTTTATTAACAGTTACAGAAAAAGAAATTATACAAATTGCCAACTGAATCTGACAAGGTCAGTGGGTACAGCTAAACAAATGTAATAATCATTAGGTTAATTTTTTTTAAAGCTGAAGAAATTCATAAGATAGTGTTAGTTTTAGCACTATTACACAATGCAGTGAGTGCTGTACTAAATAACCTTTTAAAGGAAACAAGAATCCAGTATAGGGCTGGGCAGACCTCCCATTTTAGCATGGTAAAATATCAAACTAAAAACTCAATCCTTCATAATATAATCAAACTACATGAAATGTAAAGTGTAAAATGCTTCGAATACGTGCACATGCATATTCTATATTGCTATGAGTTCTAATTAAAATAAACATAAACCCCTACAATAATCTACTTCAATCCTTTTCTCTTACATCCTTTGATTGATATTATTGCTGTAGATGATACTGCATAGCTGAGCTCACAGTCTGCAAAGAGTTGTGAAAGTCAAGTTAAACAGCGTCCCAACCAACTTCCTTCCCCTCTGGTTGTGGGGAAGGAAAGAACCACCCCTTGAACCCCACCACTTGTGCTTCAGAGCTCCTGAAAGCAGAGTCTCCACGCTGCCTTCAGAACCTTTTGTGTCTCTCACAAGGCCATAAAGTGACAGTACACTGTTATTTGCTCCTCGCTTGCTACATGTCTAGTGATAGCTTTTCTAGCACTCCTTCCCCAAATACACATAAATAAACCGTATAAGCATTTTCATATAAGTCTAAGCACTTGAATAATACACTGGTTACTTAATACTGATATTTTCATCCAAGGATAACAAAAACAATATGGCTTAAAGAATTGCAAGGTTTTTTGTCAGAATTATGTACCAACTTTCATATAATATTTTATGTAGACAATATTTCCTTCTTAATGTAGTTCTGTTGCATACTTTATACAGACAAAAGCATTGTAAAAAAAAAAAAGTAAATTATTTCCATAAATATTTTCTTGAGGATACATCCTTAGTTCTGCAAAATACTGCAAAATACTTAAGAAAACTCTTACCTCTGTTAGTATCCTAGTTGAGAGGAAGGCCCTTCTGAAAGCTTCCCAATTGTAAAAACTTTGCCCAAAAAACAAACAATACTTTTTTAAAAAGGCCCTCAAATATATACAAAAAAGTTACTGCAAAGAGTTTCCAGATAACAGTTCAGTATTATAAGAAATATTTGTAACCATTCAAAAATTTTAACATCTAAAAAGGTTTCCAAAATACACACATAGTATTAAAAAAAAAATTGAAAGAAACTCTATGTCAAGTATAACTCAAGATAAATACACATCTGCAAGTAAAACTGTAAAATACTTCATACAGGGGTAAACATTTATATCAATCATCTATAGCTAGTAACTGCACACGATTGTCCCTTTGAAATTCATCCTAGAAACACAATCCATCATCCCTATATCTAAGATCTCAAACAGCCCTCTGAGCACTTGAGCGATATAGCAAACTGAATGGACAGCACTGGTTTTGCAGATAAGAAAGAGATATGGGGTGAAGCCCAGTTGGGAGTGGAGTGATATCTGAAAGAATGATTTTTCTTATGGGGATAGTTCCATCACATTTTAAAATATGTTGGCAAAGGCAAGTGGAAAATAAATGTCCATCTACTTAACTTGAAAAACACGTGTTGATGATTTATTGCTTACTGTTCAGTGGACAACTCTTAGGATCCAGAATAGGAAAAAAGAAATCTTCTATGTGACTGCAGGACACAGAGCACTAATCTATGAAGTCTGACATTTCCAGAAGCTCTAAACTTTTAATCTTTTAAGTAGGTTTCTTTTTTAAAAAAATGCTAGAGTGTCACAGGTATGCCATGAGTGTATAATCTAAATTTCATGTTATGCAAAAAGGTAAAATGTAGGTAATACTTCTAGGTATAATGCTTCTCTCAGATGTATGTAACTTCACATTTTTAGTTTAAAAACTCAGTCCCATATAATGGGGAACTTCAAAATACACCTATTTTCAGAAATAATATATACTCTTGTGTATTTATCTGAAATTAAAGAGCAACTTTGAGACAAAAAGGCCTCAAATCTTGCTAGTGTGGCATCATTTTACATCTGTGGTAGCAGCAGTAGAAACTGGCTAAAATGGGGCCATCCTTTAAACTACTAGGATTTTTCTTCATCACCTTTAAATGAAGTGTTTGTAATAACTTCATTGTAGTCTCATTAACTTAAAGCAGCTAAAAACCTACAACACACATTTCAAATTACTCAAACATTTTTCCAGAGGAGTGCCAATGCCAAATTCAATATGAAATGTTATGACCAACTCATGAAACAAATTGTGGGGTGTTTTTTTGTTCAGTTGGGTTTTGTTGTTTTTCAAGAAATAAATGAAAGTTTAAAATTTTCCAAAAGGGTGAACATTTTAAAAAAAAATAGTGTGCTGGATATATTAGTGGGCTGTCAACAGCAAGCATCTGAGGTTGAAAATCCAGTTTACCAAATAAATGCACAGAGCCAAACTGCTCTCTGGTACATCCCTAAAGAATACTCAGTTTAAGGAGGCCTGTATTGATTTAAAACTCTTTTTATTGATGCTTGCCTCACTTCTGCCAATACTGTCTACTAATGGCTTCAAGGATTGCTAGCTGATGCTCTAAATGCAGAGCTAGTTAGAGAATATCAGAAAGCAGTCACAAAAATTTAAAAGAGAAATCAATTCCTCATTTTTCCAGTCAAAAATCTGCACATTTACTTTTTTTTTTTTCTGATTTGTAAAGAGCTGGTTACATCTATAGGTGAATTACCTTTGTGCGGGGAGGGAGAGAATAGAAGAAATCTACATTTTGTAATCAATCCTTCTTTCTTTCCTTTGAAATAAAAATTCAGAAATGTCCCTTCTGTGCCACTAACTAAAAGCCAATGGTCATAAGCTGCTACACACTGCTTATGTGGATGTGTTTTTCCAGCAATTCCACCTGCACAGACTCGAGTGCGGAGCGACCGCCTCGCGCCCAACGCCCCAAGCCGTGAGCGAAGTCCCGCGGGGAGGCCAGGGGAATCCTCCCCCTGCCCGAGCTTGGCACTGCCACCTGCCCCCAGCCCCAGCTTTGGGGAGGCACTTGCAGCCCTGTGCAGGTGCCCAGTGCCCCCCACATCCCACACTGGCACAGCTCTGGGCGCTGGCTCAGGCGGTACCAGCCCCGGCAGTGGCGCTGCTCCGCTCCCGCACATCGTGTTCTTCATCTGCTCCTCCCCAGCGTGAGCGTGGGGGGAAACCTGCTCTCCTCTTTGTTACAAGCATGCTAAGTATTACTTAAATACTTTATATGTCTCCTGCCTAGGAACACATCAATAATATAAATACTGAGATCTCCTAAGTATGCTTTTAAGAATTATTATGCTACACGTATAGGCATTAATCGTGTTAAAGTAGATCACTTGTGTTTTTAGTACAATCTAAAAATCTGTAAGCTAAAGGCATTGCCTTGCAGTGTTGAATCTGGATAAACTTCTTAATAGGGCACTGTCATGAAAATACCAATGCTTATTATGGTATCTTTTAGTCAGCTTTTTGTCAGAATGTGGTGGTGTGTGATATAGTGAAACAACTACATCAAGAGTTGTGCTATTTTACTGATTTAGTGGTTATCAAAACATGGAGATTATTTTAATACAGAACAAAATGTTCAATAGCAACATCTTAGTTTCAGGGAGAAAATAAAATCATCTTTTCCCTTCATCTAAGGGGGTTTCTCTACATGTTCTTTAGCTAGATGTGCATCATCTAGGTGATTTTTTTGTTCACGTTCTATTAAGTGCTCAAGAGGAAAAAATAGATCTGGTTTAGAATGCTGCTCTTTCAAAATTACTCATGCTTGAAACAAACTATTGAGATTAATCCTAGAGGTCAAGCTTAGAAAATCCACCCCTAGATTTGCTTCTGTATTTTCTTATTTGTATAGACAGATTAGTATCTTTGTTGAGAGAATTTGTCTCTAAGTTAATTTGTGGATCTGTGCAAAAGAATGTGTTTGCATTTGAAAAGGCTAAAACTGCATATCTTCACTGAGGCAACTGAACTGTTTATTAGTGTTACTTTCAATAATATTATTTTCAGCTATTTTAGTTGGAGTTGCCAACTGGGCAAAAGCAGTTTCCAAGTGATTAATTTAGTTAATTCTATTTTAGCATTACATAGCACTTTTCATCCAGTGATGCCAAAACACTTAAGAGATATTAAGTAAACCTCACAACTCTCCTGTGAGGTAGGTATAATAAAGTATTATTACCCCCATTTTGCAGTTGGGGAAACTGAGGTCCAGAAGGATCTTGTGACTTGCCCAAAACCAGAGAGCTATGGAAGAGCTGTGGTCAGAAACCAGGAGTCAGGATGCCTATCCATTGCTGTGACCAGCAGGCTGGGTCACTTGGGCTGCCCATAAAGAATGGAGTTTGCAAGAGATGTACATGCCACTCCCACCAAACAAGCAGATGCAATTTTTGCCCTGCTCATAGCAAAGCAGGGAAATGGCAAGAGTTTCACCCTGGAGCAAATTTGTCAGGAGCTTCACGTTCCCTAGATGAATGCTCATGTTAAGTTTTCTACTTGCTTTATAAGAGCTTGTCTTGACATACTGGTAACATCCTGCTATCACTTGGCATAAACCCCCTGCTGTCTTTGCATTATGGAACTAGTCCTCAGAGCAAATTTAGTTCACATCAAGTTATTTAGGATTTAAAGTATTTTCTCTAAGTATCATTCACACAAATCAACCTCCCTAAGGGAAACTTCATAAAAATATAAATTGTTGATGTATAAAACCCCCCAACCTCAAACATTATCCCTCTCATTTTTTTTAGTGAATGCTACAAATGAATTGCTTGTTGTGTCCTTTTGCCAATGTACACTCACATACAAACAGGATACTGTCTCGAGGTACTTTCAGTTTATATTTGCCAATCCCTGATGAGATGTTCTTTGCAGCAGGGTGTTCCTGTGCAAAGTTCTACCTGAAATGGGACAATGAAATATATAATTCCTACATTTCTCCCCAGGTATGTAGGTGCTTCAGGAAGACCTAAAGAAAGAGGGTTATAAATGCCTCAAAACACCCCTATGGCTAACAAGTTTCATATTATAACAAATTTCTATAGTAGAAAACAGGACATAAAAATATTTCCAGAAAGTGGCTTTAAAACTACTATAAATAGTAAGTTTGGCTAATCTTTCAGTTAAGGATTTTGGGGTCAGTTTTAAGTATTCTTATCCCCTTATTCATAGTAAATTTAGTGTGCTTGTGGCCTAATGAACACACCATGCACATACAAGGGGCCATGTCAGTGGGATTATATGACAAGAGAAGGAGCTGGTAGTTGCATAAGCAAGCCAGTTTTGTCTCTCCAAAAACCTCTTGGAATCTTATGGCATTCCCTTTCTACCCAACCCACACCCTCAAACAATTATTCACTTTTTTTGCCATGTCCTGCAAAAATTATTTGCCTAAGCCCTGCCCAAGAGATGGTAACAAGTAGAAAAAGTCCAAGAAATCAGCAGCACAAAACTCTTAAGACTTTCTAAAACTGGCAAAGCAGTAATTCTCCTTTTATGCTGTGGCTTGTTTCATCTTCCTTTGTCTTGTCATATAATAAGAACAGTGTTCGTGGTGTGGGTGAGTGCTTGCAATTAGTGGCCCCACAGTTACTGAACCTCTTCAAAAGCCATACATATAGCAAATATTCCTTGTGAATATTATTCCTTGTCTTTTGAATAGTACTTCATTTCACCTGGCTGTGATATAGGGTCTGTGTAAACAATCAGCAGAACCTGTAACTGTAGTTCTGTTGTGAACACCATCAATAACACTTTGTGTGTGTACATATATAAATTTACATATATATGTATACAAATCATAGTCCTGTAAATACCTACTGCATGCATGCACATGCACAGGAGAAATGTTACATTCTATTAATGGTAAGGCATATTATTAGATAGGCAATATTGGCAATTATTTCAGCTTTTATCTTGATCTGTTGTGCTGCTTTGATCGCATGCTGCCGGAGAATCTTTGAGGATGACGGGGATGGGAAGAGGCCACTTTGCAGGTTTATTGCACACGGCGGCAGTAGTAGCCCAAAACTTTGCACTTCTCACACAGATGCTGAGGGTGTTCTTTGCTCTGATCTGAAACATCCAGGCCGTCCGGCTTTTCCAGGGGTCTCTGCAGAGGAGGGAAGGAAATCAGATTAGACCCGAGGTTTTGTCCTGGTTACTCTTTATTAAGCATGTGAAGTCTACTTTTATGCCCCGAGCTTTCTCCAGTAATTAAAAAGGTACTATGTTTCTTTCCTGAAGGTATGGAGTGGTTTTTTCAGCCCTTCATCTCTACATTGGTTCAGAGTGGCCTCACAATTTAATGTCATTCTTCATAAAAGTGGTGTTAACTTTGTTGTTGACAAATTACAAAAATACTGAATTGAGGACTTCATTTTTAAAACAGTAATAAAGGAGTTCATTTGCTTAGCTCCTGTAACTTAGATGTCCCAAAGGCATTAATACCTCAAGCATGGGAATCCCATTACCCAGCAATGCAGAGCAGGATTACCAATGTTAGGACTAGCTACTACATGAAGAAAAAAGTCTTAACTATGCAGAGATACCTCATAGCTAAATGGTGTTTTTCCAATATGCAGTCTCATGGTTTTGAGGCTAAAAGTTTTGAAGCAGAGCACAGCTGCAAAGCTATTAATAAAATAAAAAGATATAATTTCCAAACTACTACAAAAACAAAACAAAATCTAACCTCATGACACAATCCTTTGCCCTGAATCTGAGTAATAAATTATGTATTTTTAATAATATTCATGAAACCACAGGGTTTTTTGTTAGTAGGTATTTGTGCTACATTTTCCATGTAAAAGGCTTCACAATCATTCTAAAAATAAAATACCATGTTAAATACTGTGACAAAGTTAAATGTTTGGAAAGTCTAATAGGTAGAGAAGTGATAGAGATGTGAGGTAGAACTTAATAAAGTTCACCATTTGCTTGGAAAAAACCCCAAATTCCCTAACCCATAATTGATCTGCTTTCATGAAATGTATCCAAAAGACTGTTTCATTGCATAGTGCCATGAAGACAGCAGCTCTTGCAGGGAATTGTGGTAGATACAGCGTGTGTTGTGAAATCTGAAAACTAGTCATGAGCTTCTCACTGTTTTTACAGGGATATTAGACTCTTGCTTATATCTTCAAAATGTGATTCTTGGAGCAGTCTAAATATAAATTACTCCATTTTGGCCAGTTATCTCAACACTCTTCTTAATCTTAAAGAATTTTCTTTTTCTGTAAGGTCTTAAAGTACACCTGATCATCTAAGATTTCATTTATAAGTTCTTCATCAAGTCACCTACCTGAGATTCTGTGGATAGAAACAGAGATATTTAAAGCTTTTTTTTTTTGGCTATATAATACTGCAAGAACCACTCATTAACCAGGGAGTAGAAGGGTTTCACAGCTCTCTAAGTATCTAAAATGACACAAAATATATTCAATGATCCTGAAAAAGGGATGTCAGCAAGTTCTTGCTTGATTGTACTGGATTATAAGTGCAATACACTTATTGTGTTGCACAGCTAGTCAAACCAATATATAGGAGGGATCCAGTAGTGGTTGTCAGTGGTTTGTTTCTGATCCAACATTTTGACCAGGATATTGTCCTGTTCCGTGTATGTCTTTGAGTCTAACTTCGTTCACATTTCAACTGCAAATTGGATTTCCTGTGTCAGGTGAGGAAGGTAGATGGACCCTGCATGGCCACATGCCCTGCAGCCCTACTGAGCTTTAAATGACTTGTTCCATGTCACTATGTTGAGATTTGAGATCAGAACCAGCAGTTCTGTTTTTAGGCTTGCAGTCCAAGCACTGGTGCAGATATTACTTCTGCCACAAGACATAGAAGTTGAATGGGTATGTTTGGTCAGAAAAACTGCCTTTCCACCTCATATACCACTTATTCTACCAACATCTGCCCACAAATATTCTTCAGGAATTTGCATTACATAAATCTACAAAGATGAAGCCCAGGTTCTGGAGTCCCTGGGGTTAATTTACACTCTTCAACAGCGAATGAGAGTTTTGAAATGCTACACTTAAAACAGGCTATTTGACTCAGCTCTGATTGCTTCTACATGCTAGCTGTGCTCTGATTAAAGAGAAAAATACAGCAGTTATCATGTTTATTGATATAAGCCAGATTTTTTTTTTTTAATATGCAAGGCCTTGGGAATCATTTTTCCTGGAAATAGTGCAAAGGACATTGGGAATGCCTTGAAGCGCCAAGAGTTTTTGGATGGTTTTCAGAAACAATAGCTCTCCGTGGTTTGCTTTCCCCCTGCGTTGATTGAGCTCAGCTTTTTGGCCTGCAAAGCATTTTGATTTCAGAACTGTTATTGTTACCAGTATGTTAGGACACAGGCTGGGGAGAGAGGGGTTACAAATGCAGGAAAGCAGGTTGCCAGGGGCCAGCTGGAAGGAACGAAGCCATGCAGAGCCCAGACTGCATTTCTGGTGAGGTGATGGAGGGCTGAGGCTTTGAAATTGGTAGTGTGCTTGTGTGGTTCGTGTCTCAAAACCACTTCAACCCAACTTTTGCATAAAATGAAATCCCAGCTTATCTCCTTTTGCCATTTTCTCTTTGTTGGCTTCTTGTAAAGGCGGAAAAAGAACCCTTCAATCACCCTGAGTAGCAAGTGTCCTTGCTCCGCTGCTACCCGTCTGCTACTAGTGAGGAGAACCTGAAAGTAATAACTTTATAGTCCTGGAACCTTTCCTACACCGTGATAAAAGTGTAGGATGTTCGTCAGAGAGCTGTGTGCCCACTGAGGCTGGACTCCTGGCACAGACTGGGCAATTCTCCCCAGCTCTGGTGTGGTGGAAGCAGAGAGGAAGGAGAGGACACTGGCACAGGAGGGGTGCAGCAGAGTCCAGCTGAATTCTGCAGGAGACACGAGTAACTGAGGAGGCTGCAAGGGCTCTGCAGTGCTGCTGAGGACTCAGCCATGCACTTGGAGAGGGTGTGGAGAAGGGGACAGGCTATTTGGCTGAAAAGTTAACTCTTTTCCTTGGAAAGCAGTGAAATGTGGCTTATAGAACAACAGTAAATCCTGCTATGTTCCTCAGAGGAGCATAATTTTTTCCATTAAATGGAAAGTTTATCTGTAAAAGTTAAATTTTGTTGTCTTTTTTTTTTCTTTTTTTTTTAAATGCAAGCATCCACAGTTGTATTCTTCCAGACTTCACTTTTGTGCATCTTTCTTTAATTTTCTCCTGGTGGTTGCGGGGTGGAAATAATCTTGTGCAGCTCCACCAGGAAAGCATTTGGTGGTGGTGAATAAAGATATTGCCTCAGGGGAATGAAGCTGAAAGAAATTTAAATTTATATCTCAATCCCTGACCTGCAAATTAACTTTTGATTGTGAATTATTGCTGTCCCAATCTTCATGTACTGAATGACCTCTGCATTCCCCAACAGTCAGCTGAAACCCCAAACCCCTCAAACAAAAACCTCACCCTTATGAAGTGTTAGGTGTTAAAAAAAACATCACTAGGCATCTTGAGGGAAATTGCTTCCACTAAGATATAGAATAGAATAATGTGCCTCCTTCTGTTTGTATTTAGAAGACTCATGTATTTTCTGCTGTAGAATGGAACCATTTAATTGTACCACTGATGGATAGAGGATCACATCAGAATTCAAATGAGAGAAAACACTTAAAATAATTTTCTGGATTCATTTACATCAAATCTTAATGCAGCAAATGAGATGATTAAATGTCAGATTAGGAATGTGAATAGTAAGATTCTGCAGCTATTGCTGGCAGGATAATTGTTAGGTTAACAGTCTTAAGGAGCCATGCTTCCCTCAAGAAATACATGCTATTGTGAATTTGTAAATTTTTAGTCCAATAAAAAAAATTAGGCACTGGGGAAGAAAAGATTAAATGCAATGTACATTCTTGAGCAGCAGACCCTCTGCTTTTCTGTCTGCCTGGGGGAAGAGGGACATTAACAAGGCCCTGGGCTGTCACCTTGAATCCAAGAGGCAGTGATAAGAAGGCTGAAGATCAGAGGCATGATGCTTAGAGAGAGCAAGCAGCCTCTGTCAGCAGCATGCCTCTGGGACAGGCCAGCTAGGAATGAATGATAACAGCATGAGGTAAATGGTGAAAATCTCTTTTTAGAGTTCAGAAAAGCAGCAGTCTGGGGTGAACTCTGTCCCCATAGCTGGGGATGCACACAAGTGTGGGCATGCTGGGGAGGGCTCATTAAATCTAAAGAGTCAAAAGATCATACTTGTAGGCTTGAAACTGTTGAAAAGTTTATTGGGCTTGAGTGATCATACCCATCCCTCCCCATAGTGAGGGAAGTGAGGTGGCTGTGGTTGCACTCAGATATGGGAATTATGGTGAGACCACTGAATTGCCCATGAAAGTAATAACTCGAGTATCACAAAGTATGTATTTACATACCAAATTATTTCCAGTCCAGCAGTAAATTCCTGACAGCTGGAAGAAAATAGTGTCCAAGAGGACAAGTCAGTCACCAGATGGCTGGTTCTGCACCAGTGCAACAGCTGTCATCACAAACAGCACTGGCGTTAGCCACAAAGTCGGAGCAGAAGCCTTGATAAGAGGCCAGCCAGGAAGTAACCATGGGCGCAGATGTTGCTGCTATAGTAGGCAGGGGAAGAAAATGGGAATTCAGAGCTTGGCATCTGGGCTGTTACACTGCCAAGAATGCTGGTGAATGACTGTAAGGACTGGCTCCATTGTTGAAGCAGGGTAAGAAGGATCATAAACAACCACAAAATTCAAATTCCTTGGAAGAATAAGAGGTTTAAGTCTTGTCTGAGATTCCTGTTTATGTTTAGAGTAGCTAAAGTAACTACCTGGGACACTACTTTAGAAGTTGCCACAGAGCAGATTTGTCAGGGTAGTTCTTTAGCCTTCAGTTAGGCTTGAGCTCGATGGGTCTTTGGCTTTTGCCCCATGTTCTGTGCATTCCTGTAAACACTCCCATGGGAAGGTTTGTCACTTGAGGGAGAGGTGAAAATGCAGGAGGAGGAACACAGTGGAATAATTTAGCAAGGCTTGCTTGAGGAGCAGTTTTGCAGCTCAGGTGTGACAGCCACCTGCTTCCCCACTCAGTGGATGAGCTGGGGAATGAATGGCAGCGGCCTTGCTATCAGGCCCTTGTGTTACTTCTTGTAATACATTCTCCACCATCTCTTTTAAATACAGAGATTTAGAGCTGTATTTATAGAGCCCTCTAAAGTATATACACAGCTGTGAAAGTGCTGAGAAGACTTTTCCTGCCCCAGAGAGATTAAAAACTCATTCTCACAGACAGGCCATGTGGACTAAGAGCATAGGGCTGAATCGAGACATCCCTAGTGGGGAACTGGCCCAGGATGGTTTCCTGGAGTGAAGTGATCCTCGAGGAACAATGAGCAGGTGGCAGGAAAGTGTGGCTGCTCTTCTCTCCAGGGACTAATGAAAGGTATGCATAGGAAATCAAGATTTGAGCTTAGCTGCACAAGCCATTCACAGAGCTGACATATGTGCTTGAATGGCTACCCCAGAGCTGTCCAGAGTGGAGATGATTATCTTCAATACTTGGGTATTATTGCCTGAGCCAGTTACATGGGAGTACTTCAGCACCAAACCATCCCTTGTGAGCCATGGATAAAGCCTACAGTACTGGGAAGTCCACAGATTTGGGAAAGTGGCTGGGGGAGATGAAATACAGCTATGGAGAGGAGGATGGGAGAGAAGGGCAAGCCTGGCAATTGATAAGCAACTCCTAATTCACTGCAATGAATATCGAGTGATCCTGAAACAAGATTTTCAAGTTTTTGTCCTAAATTTGGCACACACATCCTACTCTCCAACAGTGATGGTGACACAGCAAGCCTTGGTGGCCCATGTGGTTGGATTTCAGCTGTTTCATAGACTCTGCAAGGCTTGATCTGTTTGGTGACAAACCAGGAGAAAGCAGAGATATTCACTAGGCCACACAGGAGGAAGGGACAGTACCCTCGGGGGTGCTTGCTATGTCTGGTCTATGTGCACACACCTTTCCCTAAGTGTCTGCCACTGCTTAGGACCAGGTGTGGAACAGGGGTCTGATTTGACCTGGGGTGAGTTTTCATGATGTATATACTACAGGGAATGGAAACTTTCTATACTATGCCCTCACCAGGGAAATGTGGTCCCTGACTGCTTTAGATATGGGCTGAGATGTTTACAGATTTTACAGTTTTGGAAGCTCTTATAACTTGACAGAAGGTTACTTCATGTTGAGGGACCGGTAGAGATTTTCATCTGCTGATAAAATGACTGTTTTTTTTTTTCTTTAATAATGCTCCAAGATATCTTTTTTCCTGTTAGTTTACAGTTATGTGTTTACCAAATGGTGGGGCAAGGATTAAGAATAGATGATGAATTCCAACACACTGCTGAAGAGACATATTGACAAGATTACTTGAAAGTAGAAATAATTTATTTCACTTGAAGTAAATACTGTCTGATCTTGAAAGGAGGTCAGACTTCTCCAGTTCATCTGTTTTTTGTTAAACTGAAGAAAAAGCTCCATTTATTGATTATTTGTACTATGATAAATCACATCACATATCATGGTGACTTTGTTGTTTTGTAGTGTCAGTTCTTTCACTGTAACACTTTCTTTTTTTCAAATGGAGTTAAAATGACACAAGAGCATCATGGTGTGTAGGGGGAGGCAAGATATGTTCTTAGGTAAATTATTTAAGCTGGAAATATTGTCCACTGAAAGATTCAGATGAGAATGCAAATACTCTGATCCCATATAATAAATGCAGAAGGAGCACATAATTAACTGAGGCCATCCACTGAGAGGGAAGTGAGGGCTTAAAATCTTCTTGAAGTGCATAGGAAATCAAACATGAATGATAGGTACCAACAAAACAATCAAAATCTAAAGAATAAATAGGAAATATATCTAGAAAATGTTAAGGTGGTGTAGCAGTGCTATTAAAAAAAATACTAAAACCATATTATGTGAACAAGACTTTTTTGTGCTATAACTCTCAAACTAGAAATATTGGACTTTAATTAAACATTTCACTGTGGTTTTAAAAAATAACAGTGTAAGACTACTGGTGACTGGGTATAGCATATTTTCCAAAATGGTGCAGAATAGCTTCCCACTGACAAATGCTGATAAATGTTTAGGGACAGCAGACAGGAATCTGTGTCAAGAAGCACCACAGACCTCCTGCAGCCTGTAGCTCTCCTTGTGCTGCTGGCTCTGTGCATGAACTGATGCTGTTCCTTCACTGTCTGCCTGTTGCTGTTATGCTTAATCAGAAGCAGCACTGGGCGCCTCTGTAAGAATGAAAAGCACTAGAAAGGATACAATGGTAACATTGAGAAATAGAAGCACTTGGAGGTGAGGCAGTGACAACAGGATGTAGAATATTACAGTTTAGGGTTCTAAGTCCACATTTTGGGGAAGAGCACTAGTGACTGGTTACAAGGTATTTATATTGGGAAGCCTGGCAGAAACGCACTCTTGACTTGAAAATCTCAAATCACTGCACTACCTGCTGCTGGGACAGGAACACGTGGCCATGTGCCCTTCCACGTCCATGAGTTATGGTGTCCTTGGGGAATAGCATGGGAGCAGTGATGGGCTGGCTGTGGCAATGCTGTGGTTACTGCCCTGACAGCACCGCGTGCGCGGCTCGGTGGCGAGCGCAGCTTACGGAGCTGTAGATGGCAACCCTCCCACTGTGTGTGTGTGTCTGACTGGGGGCAGACTGGACTCCCCCAGCCCTGCCAGGAGGGGCCACTCTGCACAGGGGGCTGCCTGCAGGGCTCTACTACAAAAATGGTCGTGTCTAAGTCTGTAATGCCTTCTGCACAGTGTGGATGGCATACCTCTTGAATGATTTCTTGACCATTTGAACATCAACATAAATGACAGAAAGAATTTTGAAGAACAAGGTAAATATTTATAAACTTGTGCTATCAATGGTCTTGTAATTTCTCTCACCCTCAAGACTGTACTTCCATGCATGTGGTAACTGACTAAGCCTGGATTTTGGATTTTTTTAGACAAGCTGTCTAAATAGAGGTAAGGAACAAGAGACCTTGGAAGTGTTGAGATTGCCTTATGTTAAGTTAGTGGCGTTAACCAAGGAATTTTGTAGACGGGAATCATTTGAGTGTTGTTCTCCTTTATCACTACTCTTTATAAGCAGAGATAGCACCTTCAGCAAATCCAACAGGTGAAAATAGCAGTACACATGGGAAATAACTCTGCTGACATAGTGTCATGAAACAATAAATTGGTGTAAATACTAAGAGAATCAGAAGAACTAGAAGGCCCATTGCTATTGCTGAACTTTTTAAAAAGCCCCACAGTCAGTTTCTGTAAGAAAGGCAGGTAAAGATTTTGGGTTTGATGTATTTGTACTGAAAGAAAGAACATTCAGATTTTGCAACTCTGATGACACCTATCCAGATTTCCAGGACTGAGACAGCTCATCTGGGAAACCATTGACTGTAGTATGTTGTAGCCCACGTCAAGTTCTGTTTAAGTCTTACCCATGCTTTACAAAGTCAAGAGCATTCCTAGTTCCAAGCTTGTTGCCATCAGGTCTGCACTTCTCCTACCTGTTTGTGAGGATAAACATTAATGTGGCACTTGATACATTCTTGTCCCATGTTAGCCCAGGAGTTTCCACTCATCCATTTTCTCTTGCATTTGGGGCACTTATATTCACCAAAGCAGCGTTTCTTGCCCTGGTATGGTGTCAGACCTTCTCCTTTTGGACGAGCCTACAAAACAAAGGGAAGTAGCAATGAATGACTGAAAACTTGTATGTCTGTAGTAGAAAAGTTAAGATTTTTGTAATTAGGAAACTGGTCAGAAGACACTGGAAGCAAGCATGAAAGACATATTCTCTAAGGAAGAGTTCATATGTTGAAGCTAGAGTTTAACAGTTCTGAGAGTTGTTTCTGTAGGAAGTATTCAAAAGTTCAAGAAAATGTAATACTTGTTAGTGACACAGAGTATTTAGAAATATGCCTCTTCACTTTTTGAATAAATAGTTTAAATATTTGTTTTGCTATGATAAAATCATCTCTACTGAGTACATATTGCTAGCAGTATATATAGTATCAGGAAGAGTAGCAGCTCATTAGTAAAAAAGGACTGCTTTTTAACGAGAAATTCCAGTTTAGAAATCTACTCTATTTTCCACTAAAACCTGTAATGAAGATGATTTTTAATAATTCTGCTTCTTACAGCCTATATATTATCACATGGGAGTGCACAAACTGGGATAGAGTATGAAGGAAAGACATCCTGACTAGTGGAAATAATAATTTTTATTAACTTTGTCTGGTTTCTTGCTCTTGGTAAATGGTTTCATTGATTTCTGCCTTTTGAATGAAACAGGAAAGGATTCTCAAATGGTATGTTGTGATATCTGAATGTTAAATGTCCCTTAAAGAAAGCCTTTTTATCTGGGGAAGCCAGCAGAGTTGACAATGATTGTATGCAAATACTGGTGTATTTTTCATACATACATTCACTCACTAAAAACTGTATGCTGTACTTAACAAAATATGGTAAGGTGTGTGAGGATGAGGGTATTGCATCCAGCTGTGCTAGGATAGCTGTAAAGACAAAGCCATTCTCCCAGAGTCCCTAGCAGGTGTTGAAACACCATCCATGTATTTGCTGTGTTGGGTTTGTTGCTGCCTAGAGGGAGATACTTTGCCTGTGTAGTGACAGGATGCTATGATCACCTATCAAAGGGTTCTTTGTCACTTACTTACATGTCAGGCCTAAGCAGGTTTTCTTTTTTAAGGCTTCCAGATAAAGTTTACAAAAGTGAAATGAGCCATCATGCTGGGAAGGCATTTGTTTTTGTTTTGGGAGCTTGTGCGATTGCTCAGTGTTTAGGTCCAAATTGCTTTCTCTGTGAAAACACGGGTTGCAAAAGCAGGTGGTTGGCAGAGGACCTGAGCTTGGCAGGAGCTCTGAGGCCCAGGCTCCAGTGGCCAATGGAGATGGTGAACACTCTGTTATCTCCTGGGTCGCACGTGGGAGCAAGACGGAAAGGAACATCGAGTGCGCTCTCCCCCGCATGCTGTGGGTGGAAGAGCAGGGGACACCAAACTTACTCCAGCCTTTTTTTCTTTCTGTAGTGTCAGTAAACAACATTCTCTGGGTTTTTAATGCTTATTCCTCAGCAAAGCAATAATCTTTAGAAGATCAGATCAGCAAGCGCCACGACAAATAGGCAAACATCTCTAATAATTTCTTTCTGATAAGCCAATGTAAATATTCTATCTCATAGCAAGATGAAGCTGACCAGGACACATATTTACAGTAGAACTGCACAGAAGAAAAAAAGTACATTGGTATAGTGAGAAACTTCAGACTTCCACAAATAAATTAGTGCTGGCAGGTACCCAGAGTGTAGCTCTAAGACCCACAGTGTCCTGTGATAAGAGATTGCAACTGAATGTAGTGCAGGAAAACATCAATTTATGGAGGCGTGCTTATTCTGGATACTAATTTGATTCTGCCTCTGAGGAGTTAGTAGCACAATTCAGTGTAAGAAGGAGCCATATGCTCTCTTCATTTAGAAGTTCTCATGGAATTGAATAGAAACCCTGTGTCCAGAGAGCTCCTGTGTTTGAGAGACCTTCCCTCTCCTCCTGAGACATCCAAATTGTTCTATTTGCAGTTTCGACTGGGGGGCTGTTATTGAATGGAAGACAAGTTATTTTTGATTCTCTGATGAAGTCACCCTCTACTTAAACTCCTCCTTGCAGCCAGAGTTGAAAATGCAGCTCAGTGCCTCTACCAAGCAGTGGTCCTTTCAGACAGCGTGCAGGTCATAGGATTCGTTATTTCCAAAAGTAATAACACTGCCTTTGGAGACAGAGTGTGTCTTGGAAGTCTTGTAAATGTTTACAAAGAATATTTAAACATAACACTCCCACAGCAATATGTTATGTCAGCCATAAAGAACATTTAAACATCAGACTCCCACAGCAATATGTTGTGCAAGCCACAATTCCCAGACGGGAAACTTTCAGAGGTGGCCACTTGGGCGGGCCAGTGACTGTGGGTTTGTCCAAGTCACGTAGGTGACTTTGGAGATATCAATGCCCTGACACGCTCTGCCCTCATAAATGCACAGGAGGCACGGAAGATATTGGTCTGTAGAGTCCTCTGTATATACAGCTAGGCATCAGAAATGGAGGCTTTCCAAATTAGAAGCTACTTTTTAAAATTTGGCTTCTCCAACTTTCTCAGTAAATCGGAAGCAGAACCAGGAAAAGAACGTAGGAGCCCTGACTCTGTTGGTAACTTCCTGTTATAATTGCTAGACTAAACTTTTGATTTATTTTTATTTCAACTTTTTGACTGTCACAGCTCCCTCCTCAGTCAGTGACTCTAATTAGTTTGCTGGCAAAGTTACAACATTCTCTGTAGGTGTTTTGCTATTCTGCTTTATGGATGTTTATGCATTGCCCATTATTTTCCTTCCCATATCTTTAGTTTCCCAAACTATGCCCCACAGGGAATTTGGATTCACAAACAAGCAAGCTCATTTTCTCTAGTGAGAAACATCATTAGGAACCACTGACAGCAGTGAAGGCAACCCTCCAACTCTCTCCACCCTGCAGAAACAAAACAGATATTTGACAGTATTGGGTAGAAGGCAAAACCTGAGTGAGATACACTAATGGCCTGAGAGATCTGAGGCTGGGTGTTTTGGTTTGTTTGTTGTTGGGTTTTGTTTTTTATAATTTGAAGTGTCTGGCTCCAGCAGGAGCACAGCTGAATTGCATAAACATTTCCAAGAAACAGCCTGCTCCTTGGCACAGAGGCAGCCAGCCCTGCCCACAGGGTGCTCGAGCACCCGGTCATTCTGCAACAGAGGTATCTCAGTGCTCTTTCAGCTGGAGGGCAAGAACTATTTTCACCAGAGGTTTTTCCTTAACTAAGTGCCAAAAATGAACAAGAAGACAGATTTTGTCGTTTGGTTTTAACCTAAAACCCCTTACTTTACAGAATGTGGATTTACCTTGTTTAAACTGTTAGCTGCCTATTCTCTCCCCACCCCAGCACCATTTGAATGGTGGTCAATAATAGGCTTTGGTTGGTGTTTAGGTCCTGCAATTCCTGTACTGAGAATTCTCTTCTTACCCTTTCTGCAGATAGGGATTTATTTAATGTCCAGAGTTAATCTGGCAAAGTTATGCTCCTATTCATAATGGCACAATATTTTGTTGTTACCATCTTAATATATACTGTCTCATTGTCTGTAGGCCCAGGTAGTCTTTGGCCTGGTTTCTGTCCTTGGCTGCAAAAACCTGGTGTATCTTCATTCAGATATTTCAAGGATTTACTGCATCCTGGACAGGTAGGCCCTTGGAGAGAATGAAAACCAAGCAGATTTTTCTACAAGGACCAGAAATTAGCCATTACTTGAAGTATGTCTCAATGTCAAGATCTAGATATTAGGGAATGGATCCTTTGTGATGTTTTGACTTTGGACAGGCAGTGACACAACTGACATCACATTTACAGGTGTACCTAGTCAGCCTTAGCTGGATACAACAAATGTACAAAGCCAGTGAACTTTGTGTGGCACAGTCACAAAAATTACCTCAATATTCCATCCCTCACTGACACCCAGCTGTCTATATTTTTCATCCTCTTTCTTTCTTGAGCCAAAACCACAAACTGGCCATCAGAAGATTTTTTGAAGTGTTTAAGTTGAGCTTTTCTGCTGGTAACTGGCCAGTCCAGCTCTCTGTCAACCTATGAGAGAGTGCATCTCCTGGAGGGATCTGCCAAATCACTTGGCAATGATGTACATAATAAAGGACTCTCTGCTTTACCTAAACAATTCCCTCAAAGTATCAGTTTGCAGAGTCAGCAAAACCAAAACATGCTCCCCTCCCCCAACATGCCCTGCTTAAAACTAGATTCATTATAAACAACATGAGGCTGACTTTCCTCAAAGCAAAATGCAGAGGCACAATTTAATGTTTTTCTCCCCCTCATCTCCCCCCAGGTTTATTTTGCACAGCTGAAAGGGCTCTGTACAGCACAGGAAAAAATTAAATCAGCATAACATTAGTAGGTGGATCCCCTTCACAGAAGAACTCCATGAGGGTCTGCTTGTAAGCATGCTTCATCAAATGAAGAGAAAAGGGTAACAGCAAACAACAGCTTGATGCACTGATTGGCTCCCAAGTGGTTTGTGGGTGTGGGAGGGTCAGAGCTGTATTTTGAAACGTGAACCCTCCAACACTCTCAGTTGAAAGTCAGCACAGCTGGGAGATGGCATTAAAAATGCCCTAGCACTCTTACTGTGTACTGCTCTACGTGCATAGTTTTAATAAACATATTATGATAGCACACACCCAAATGGTTCAATTAGAAAATGAAAAAGAAAATATAAGGACTGATTTGGTGTACTGGGTGTTGTAGTATTCTAGTCCTGACTCTGCAGCAAGTTGCAGTGTTGGGAAATTCACAGCAGTGCTTTCACCTTTCTCAGCTCTGTGTATACCGTGTAGAGAATGAGGGCACACTTGCTTGAGACAGGTTTGTTAAGGGAAAGAATGGATAGTGGTCAGAAAGTAGGCTTTTTGTTACAGCATTACTATTTAAACAGAAAGTTCTATTTGTTTTGCTGAACAATAGCTATCATGGAATCTCTAGTTGTATTGGATATTTCAGATTAAAGATTTGTGATAGATAAAATTATATCTGAGCAAGACATGCCTGAAAAATAAAGAAAATTTAAACCTGTTTGTGTAGCTTAAATGAGGAGGACGGTATGTGTTTTATTTGACTGGGATTTTCTTAGGAGACTTGTCTGTGGCATGGCTGGCTTAGGGCTACTCAGCCTCTGACTGGGGAGTCTGCTGGATGGTTTTCACACCTCTGCATCCATAGAAACCCAACATGTTTTCATGGCAGTTAAAGCTCCTCGGTTGCTGCTGATCTGAAACCTTTTATCACACACCTGCCACTGCTGCTCTTACAACATGAGGTGGCTTTGTACTGAGGTCCCAAATAATGAAGCTGTTACAGTCAGGCTTCTGATAAAGTTGGTAGGATTTCTCATCATGCTTTCTCCAGGACAGCATGTGTATCACAGCCTTCCTGCTCCCCATCAGTGCCTTGGGCTAGGGAAAAGGAGACAATGAATTGCTGGAGCTGATACTTGGCCTCCCAAAGAAAAATAAAATTAGAAGCAGGTATGACTGATTAGGGTCTCTGTACATCTGCTTTGAGGGTCTCATACACTATGCTCTCTTGCAATTACTATTCTGTCACCATATGTGGACAATAATTTCATGGGGAAGTTTATACAGAAGTTTGCTCTTTCCCCCTTTCTTTTGCCTTTATACATGTACCACTACTGAGTGTAAATACAGTCCTCTACTTTCTTGACCCTGCTGTCAGTATCTTTCTAGAAGGGTGATGCTCAGAATGGAACTCAGTTTCCCAGGAGCAGAGCATTAAACAAAACATGCAAGCTTGTGCAGTGTGCAATACAAACCAATGTTGTTTCTTTTATTTTTCTTGAAGAAATACCCTATTTCTGCTGTTACAAACATTTTCACTCCCCAAGTCTTAATCTTTGGGAAGATTTAAAAGCATATTGATTAGGCTGTGTCAATGAAATTTTACAGGTAAATTTTGATACAGCAGAAGCTCAATTTTATGTTTGTTGTCTTGAGTATGTATCTCTTGGATGCTTTGAAAAATCAGTGTTGTCAACTGTGTTGTGTATATTGACTTTGATTTCGATCTGGTTTCCAGAGAGGTAAACCAAGAGAAAGGCTTAGCAGTTTATTGCTAATAACACACATATGATTTCTGATGATGATTAAATCAATAGGCATAGTTGTTGTGGACATGTCCATCAAAGTCTAGAAATCCAAGAAGCTGGCTTGGCAAACATTGCAACAATTAAATCAAAATCTGGTTCTGCAGATTTTTCAGAGTCCTAGCCATGCTGTTAGGAGCAAAGGCTTTTCCTCTTCTACAAAACGCCTATTTGAGCTGATCATTAGAACCACCCTTGGGTCAAAGATGATACCATTACTATGCTAAGTTAGTTTGAAGCAGAACAGGTGCTAATAGGGAATTCTGCAATTATCTGATGAGTCAATTACCCAACACTGAATGGTTTGAGAAGTTGATAGCATGGGTTTTCTTTGCCAGTCCTAGTCATCATTCCAGAGCTAGTATAGAGATAGGAAACATGTAAACACTCAGTACAATCCAGTCTGAATAAACAAACCTATTCATGAGCATGCTGCTTTCACTGGGCTCTGTCCAGATAAAAAAGGACTTGAACATATTGATGCAAGCAAACAGTGGAAGACAAAAGTATTTGGTAGAATGGTAACATGGGACTGATGCTGGACTTCCAGCACTTGGACTGAGTATAGAGCCCTAAGAGATTTTCTCTCTGTGCTCAGATTGCACCTCAGCTCTTTGTTTGTAGTGGGGAAAGGTCCTTTTGCTGTTTCCTGCCACTTCTGCAGTTCCTGTGGTGTTGTATAAATCACTTTGGGCTACCTATGGTAATGTAGCTTGTGTAGCATAGTGGAACCTTGAACTTCATCTCAATTATTTAAATGCTATTATGAAAAACCCAAGAAAATAACAAATTTTTCCAGTCAATCCTTTTCATAGAAGAACATTTGAGTGCATGCTGTATTGCACAGAAACCTGTTCTCCCTATAGTGGAGCCCTAATAGAAGGGTAAACTCCTGTTGCACTCACAACTAATCTCAGATACACTTCTGCATTTCCTGAATGTTCACATGAATTTTCCAGGTATCTTTATATATTTAGTATATCATGTGTTATATACAGGGCAACAGGCAGTGATCAAACATTTAATATGTTTGGTAGATATTCAGAGCCAGAGAACTCTGCCAACCCTACCCAAACCTTCTGTTAAGGAGAGCTGCAAATAATTATCTTGGTTAACTGTACTTCAAGGATTTATTTTACCTGCACATGCTACTCTTTGCTTGTTGAATGACCGTGAAAGAGCTCCCAAATGGGCTGTCTATGCTTGCGGCCAATCACAGCTTTAATACGCTTGTTCCCGTAGGACCTTGAAAACAATGAAATTACTTGAGCATATAAATAGCTGCCTAATGAATCTTCTTTTGAAAGTATTGCATAACTCAGTCTAACCCAGAACCCAAGGTTTCAAGAACAGGTCCTTATCCATGTGAAGGTAACCATTAAAATTTGAACTAAATGTTAACTTGTGCAACAAAGTAAGCATACTGAAAAAAATTCGCTCAGGAAATTGCAGAGTGAAAACTGTTTTCAATGTATTATTTAGTGCAGTACAAAGTAAAAAAGGGGGTGGGTCTAGAAAGTGGGGATGGAGCGTGCCTAAGCAAACATGGGTCTTTGCTGTGTAATTTAAGAATTGTGTGTCATATAGAAAAGAGGGATTTGCATATCAAATTAGGCATGTGGAAGAGTTAAAATTACACTCGCCTTCTGGGATGCAGTGAGGCACTTCTTTTCAGCATTTCAAGATCATATTCTTCCAAACAGCTTGAGATAAAAGGAAGTGGTCGAAATCTTTCCTTTCCCTCTGATACAAAATTGGACATGCTGAATTAATTATGAAGAAACTAGGAATGTATTCATTTTAATAGTTTCCTGATGTTTGGACTTTTTGTCCCTCTTCATCCATTGCTTGAGAACAGACAATGGCAATACTCTCCTCCTCTCCCTCCCCCTCTGGTAGCACACTATATTTAATATGCTCATATTTATTTAGTAGTTAGAGTCAGAGTTTTGGAGAAAGGAGGGTCAAACCCTTGCTATAATCAAGCATTACCTCTTCCAAGCTGAGCTCAAGACATATTTTTGGACTTGTTTAATTGGTTCACCTCAGATGCCTTCATGAGGATTTCACAATTCTCCTAAGGCTAATGTGGCACAGCTGGGGCACTGATCTACTGAGAAGCTGACAGGTCTAAGGATTATGATGTGCTCTTTACAAAGCAGTGGAGTAGTTCTGATAGACCCCTTGCCTCCCCATAGGTCATGAGACCGCTCAGAACAGATGGGAAGGCAGACAGATGCCACTGAAGGCAATTCTATTCAAAAATCTAAGTGAATAGCAGGTGAATTTGCTTTTGGAGCTAAATTCAATAACTGGGATGCTGCTTTCTGCTTCATTGCTGTTCTGAGATGTGTTTATGCAAAGTTTCTACCTGAAGATACAGATGAAATTATCATGCTGAGATAAAGCTACAGATCTCCAGTTGATTCTGTGATGGTATTTCTTTTGTTATTAAGTGTCCTGGTAAAGAAGCTGCATGAGAAGACTGTCCAGGCTAGATGGGGGTACACCACTAGTTGGTCAAAGCAAATTTTCAAAAGAGTATTTGGGTCAGAGAATTTTCCAATTTGCGGGGTGCCCATACAGCTTGTGTTGCTTTTTGGTGTGTTACAGATGAGAATCTGAGGCTTTTCTCTTTTCCAACCACACATAAAATAATAGCAATGTCCTTACTATTTGAACTGTTTGAAAACTACATTGCAATTTTAATTGCAGATATGGCAACGTGCAAAACATTTAGTACCTGCTCTTCATGAGCTACTGTAGCTTAATCTTATACTGGGAATGGCTTGATGTAAGTTTGGTGTCAATTCACAGAGGGGAGTAGAGAAAAGGCCTGTATTAAAGAGGTCTGTAGGTGCTGAGGGGAGATAGGTTTCTCTACTGCTCAAGTGGCACTGTAAAATCCTGCTGTATGCTGTATGATAAGCTATAGCTTTTGGTGCCTTTATCCTTTTGTAAATCTAGGCTTGTTGTGACTTTCCTTCACGCCCAATGTCTGCTGGGCTACATTTGATAAAAGTACTTGGGCAGGGACTTTAATATGACAGTGATGTTAAGAAGAAATGTCAGCTTGGGAATCTGCTACTTTCACTTATTCTTTAGAAACACCGTGTGTTGATGTCCAAGGGTCTCAGGAGAGATGACTGCTTTATGTTAAGTTACTTTTTCATTTGAGGTATAGTTGTTTGTAGGACTTGGACAACATTAACAGTGACATTACAATAAATAAGAATTTTATTTCAAGTAGAATCTTTGATGTTCATAAATCTAAAAATAACATTAATTTCTTGTTTAGTTTTTAAATAAAACTGCATCATCCCAAAATATTATTTTTCCCATACTAACAATTTGTAGCCCACAAGCTTAACCTCATACAGATACTTTAATATCTTTAATTAATAAAAAAATTTTAAGACCTATACTCAGTTTGTATGCAGTTTCCTGAATAATCATTGTCCCCAGCTCTGGCAGTGACCAAAGGATGAGTGCTTTGTACTCTACAGGCTGGGCAAAGGGTATGCAAGGGAAAGCACTGGGAGGTGGGGAGGAGAAGGAGGTGGCAAAGCAGAGAATATTTTAATTCAATGAAATATGAAATGCAACTTCAGTGATGTTACCACTCAGGAAATGGCTTGTTTTGCTCTGATTTTTTTATGTTGCTTGTTGTTGCACCCTCTGGACTGGCATGCTTTTTTTGTTCCATTCATATGTGTATGAATTATTATAATGCTAGATTTCTTTTAGCCTGAATTAGAAATGCTTTTGCTCCTGTAAAGGTTTTATCTCTTCAAAACAACTCTTGGAAAGTAAAGGAAATATTGTTAAGATGATAAGGGCAACTTTCAGGGGAAAGGATGTTTCTAGGAGAACTCAGCCTTCTTCCTTCCTTCTGTTCTGAAAGGACAGGATCTCTTTCAACTACCCGCTAAATCCTTAAGGATTCAAGACCTGGTTCATGGCATATCCCACACACTGCATGAGAATAGGTACAACTACAGCAAGAATATTCCAGCAGGAGAGGGCAGGGTCATGAGAGTAATGTGATCTTTTGCTTAAGGCACAGGACTGAGCCTCTGCAAGCCCAGGGTTTCATTCCTGGCTTGATTACAGGCTCTTTCTGTTGGTTTGTGGACAAGTTACTTGATTTCTCCATGTTTGAATTTTCATCTGGAGTATGGGCAGTGCTAGTGTAGCTCACATTCTGGGAATTTAATCGATGTTTGTTACTACCAAAGTGAGCAGTATGCATGAATTTTGTTATACAACTCTCAGGCAGGAGTTTCGAACAAGGACTGCTATAGGCCTGTCACTGGTGACCCTGGCTCACCTCTTTGAGCCATTTTTTATAAAGTCTCTGCTTCTGGATTGTGTTGAGTTTGTTTTCTCTACAACTCAACTGATTAAAGTAGTCAGAACTGTAATTTTCAATTAACTGCTCGTGCCATCTCCATTGATATATCATTTAAAAAAGGTTAAAAAATCCCCAAAAATCAACAGAAGGTAAGGCAAGTACATACACAGTTGTTGTAAGGATTTCCAGCTAGGAAATTCTTTATGCAAAAGATAAAGCTTGAGCCCTCTTAGAAAGCTTCCCTCTGTACCAAATGCAGCATAAAGACTACCTGCCCCTGTAACCCCCCCACCCCACAGCAGTGTAGTGGTGCAGGCTCTCAGGACACCAGCACACAGGGCAAGCTCTGGCCTGTCCTCCTCCAAGATGGAATACCACAGCAAGAGTGTCATTGCTTCTGGCTGGAATGGGCCCTTTGCTTGAACTATTAAGAAATAGGGAAAGGAAATAAAGACCAGATGAGCAACCACCCTCCTTTTCTCCACCTCAGCCTCCTTTCCTCCACCTTCCCCCCTGCCATGCTGTCTACGAGATGACATACAAAAACACCAATTGAGTCAGCCTGCTTTAAATTACAGCATTCTTTTTGAGCCTGGAAAAAGACATGCTATGCATAGCTCAAAAATGAAACATGACTTCAGATGCTGATATTGTAAACTGCATAAATATGAAGGGGACTTTTTTCTTGTCTCAGTATTCTTTCCTCTAGAAATACTGTGCCAGGCCATACATTAGCATATGGCATAGAAGAAAGTTTTAGAAACTCACCATTTTTGCCTAGAGCAGTGTTTGGTTTATCTACATCAAGAGCCATCAAATCCCAGCTACCTGACTTGGTTCATGTGCATGACACTGCTTGAGTGCTCCTTGCTTGCTCTGGCCACCTGTGCATGTAGAGGTGCCTGGGAGGAACTCCCAGTTAATTTTCTTCTATGGTAGGCTTGCTCTCCCCATGATGAAAGAGCAAGCTTTTAACATCTTAGCTGAAATGCATCAGAAAAGTCTCAATATTTGAAATATAGCCATGGGTTTGTATGGAAGGCTTATAGGTATAACACCCCTACTTTTAGATGATCCAAAGGCAACCATCCTTTGCAGTGCAGTTTTTGATAATACAGTAGAAATCTACACCTGTAATCTCTGCCCTCCTTCCCTTCTCAGTGCCTCCTGTTCCTGCAGTTGTATTTGTATTTTTCCCTGGGCTCCATGACTAGATTTTTTTCCACTCTGTACAAAGCTAACTTGAATCATCTAAAGAATCATTTGTCATTCCCCAAGAACAGCATCAGCATGGTGCCAGACTTCATTAACCATTCTGTAAGATTCATAGTTCATGTTTGTAGTGTTACAAGAACTTTGAGCATTTTACTGACATTCTCAAGAAAACAAGCTGAAGCAAACCGGTTCCCTCTGTAATGTCTTTCTTTATCACATGCAGAAATATGTAGTACCTTGAAGGTGAGGAAGGATGGAGTGCAATCACTAAGTACAGAGTGAGAATACTAATAGGTATATGGAGGGTAAGAGGACAAACATAGGCAGTGTTGGGTGAAGAGCACTTCTCACATCAGAGTTCTTGTTAGAATGAACAGAGAAAAGTGACATCTAGGAGGTGACTGTTACACAACAAAAAGCAATAAAATTTATAGCCTTTTCAACTATTCAGATTCTGCCTTCTGTTAGTTAACTGACTCTGTCTTTTCATAACTAATTATTTTGTTGTTCTGTTCTGTCATAAAATAAACCAGGAGGATGTTTATCTGAAACTTCCTGGGAAACAAAAAGGTCATAGGTTGAATCAGGCCATGGATGTTGTGTGAGTTTTTGAGAGAAATAAAATCTTTTCTGTGTTGAAATGGGAAACTCATATCTGACTCATCAGGCTGCCTGGCTGTACCGTAAGAAAGTCAAGTCTTTTGAACACCTGTGTTTTAGGTCCATTCTGTATAAGATCATCGTTGCTGTTAAAAATTTTTAATGGAATTTGACCAGCATATAGTCAGAAAACTGAAACAAAATGGGAACACTCTACTCAAGTGAACTGTAATCACCATTTCCTTTCATGCAAGTAGATGACATTTCTGTTCCAATTTTTTTTTTATTACCTCTTTGCCTGGTTTTTCTTTAAAAAGCAAAATTAATCAACCATTTGCAATCTTCACAATATGTTTGTCCAGTGGCCCCAATGGCATTTCCTATATTTAAGAATTTATTGTCAAAGACACTCACACACAGCATTTCCTTATCATGGATACCTAAAATCTCACTTCCTGACAGTCAACACTTTCTTGCCTGTGTACACAGCAGTAGCTGTCACCATAGGACACGTTTCACCATAATCTCACACTGGACAGCCTGGAGCCTATGATGTTGGCAGTACCCCAGACCTGTTCCTAGCAGCTGAACCAAAATAGGAGAATGGCCTGAGGCCACCTGGTAGTTCCATATTCTTCAACATGGATTGGCATATAAACATGCCTTACAGAGTAAATCTTCCTAAAGGAAGAATTTTTTTCCAAGAAAAAACAAGCCAACAGCAGACCCTACTACCAAGTTAGGTATCTCTTTTACTAGTGAATAACACACTGCACCAGAAAGCACATGGGAAGGACAGCTGTTCAGCTACTCTACATGACTAGGAACAGTTTCTTCCTAAGGTTCTAGTTCTATTTTAGAAATTCATCACCCTGTTCAAAATATCCGATTCCACTTTTGTAGCAGATAGTTTCAATGTCCACAGGCCAGTGAAGTGAAAAGCTCATTATTAAACAATAGAAAGGAAGAATACATGTTGTAATTGAAATCTCATGGGAGCAGAGGATCCACCAAAGGGCTGTAGGGCACAGAAGGCATGGCAAGGCTTTGTGCTGTGTTCAGTTATGGGAACAACTTTGTGACCAAGGCCATCTTAAGTGTTTCTTAAGTCTAAGGCAGTGTTCTTGACACAGTGAAAAGCCCACAGGAAAAGATCTTTACTAGATGCTGTCTCACTGTTGTTTGCTCAAGGCTAAGAAACTATTCATTTTTAAAAAGGTATTGTGCAAAAAGCATCTGGTGTAAAATGCTTGCCCTGGTGTTTGCTGCAGAAGATGATTGAAGAGGTCGGATGAAGATTTGGGGAAGGGAGATCTGTAGTTCTGTATCCCTGTTGCTGCTATTTCCCCTTTCCTGCTCCATCCTGATACTCTTTCCATTGACAGGCGCTAGTCTAAGGATAGATTCATGCCTGCTCTGCTTCTAGGGTGTAGTGCAAATGAATTTGCCTTGAGCTTGGAGGGGAAAAAATTTGAAACCATTGAGAAAACCTTATCAAGAGTCCTTGATTTTGTTTTTCATATTAAGGTACTCCTCTCTGTTATATAGGATTATTTCAGCAGTGTTACTGATTTAAGAAAAAAATATCAATGTGGAATGATAAAACAGAACATGAACAGAAACAAATCAGAAACACCTGATGTACAATAAGGTCTCTGAGTGTTGTTTTTCCCAATCAAGGAGTATTGTTAAGGCTGTGCTGTTCTGGTAAGCTGTGGATTCAGCCTCTTGTGAGGAGATTGGCACAACAGCAAAAGTCTTCTAGCCCCTTGATTTATTTTTTTCAGTCTTTCCAAGGACCAGTTAATTTTATCCGCTCTGCATTTTGGAGGGATGTGCAATTCAGTGTGTGCCTGGTGAGAGGCTCATTATCCTCCTCAGGCTCAAAACAAGCCCTCGATTTTGAAAAGGCAACAAAAGAGGTGGCTGGTCCTGGTTTCCGGTGGCCCGGGCCGGGCCAGCAGGGCGGGCTCGCGGCCCCGGCGCAGCTGGCTCTTTGTGCGCCGGGGCACAGAGAGGAGGGCTCGGGAGGAAGCCGACACAGGTGTGCCACGGGCCGGCTCTTGGCTGGGGACACTGCCCCGGCTGTGCGCGCACGTCTCCCACACACAGCTCCTGTGTTCGTCCTGCCGAGGCCTTCAAGGGCCTCCTTGTCGCAGCACAAACGACGGCGTCGCGCGGCCTCCCTCGAGCGCTGCATCCTGGCCCGAGCTGCCCGGAATAATCCCCTTTCTCAGCCCTAATACCGCAGCAGAAATGTCATCCTTATTCTGCAGTGCTGGCATTTGTCAGCTCGGTGGCTACAAAGACAGCATTCATTGAGCAGGAGACAGGCACAGGGCCCCAGGAAAAGCCCTTCGAGGGGACAGAAAATGGTCTTCTGTCCAACTTTGAACTCTACAGGAGCTGCTGTTTGTCTTCAGGTCCAGCAGAACTGGAGAAAGGGCTGTCTTGTGTCGACCACGTCTTCAGCTGGGGCTGTGGGGCAAGTTCAGGTTTAGTTATGAGGACGGCTGACTAGCAACAAATGGCCTTTCTCCTGGGGCAGTGCCATCTTTAACAATTGTGCAGTCTACTCTGTTCAGCTCTGTTCACTCTTGGACAAAATGAATCCCTACAAGAAAGGGATTTATCTTTGCACTTGCTTTACACATAGATGCAGCTATTCTAATATCAGATACTTTTATCTCCTGTGCAATGCTTAGAAATAAACGGTTCTTTCCAGCCCCAGAGGGCAGCTTGAGCTCTCCAAAAGGTACCAGTGAGAGGCAGCAATATGAAGGAAGGGAAGCCTGCTCTTCTTGGACATCCTAGTAAGCCCTGAGGTATGCTGAGGAACAGTAGACATTTCCGCTGGTGACAAATACATCAACAACAACTGATGGAAGAGATAGAGCCCTTTTGACAGTTTGCTCAATGAGTCAGCAGACTCCTTACAAACAGCATTGGCTCCTCTTGCCCTTGTTGTTGAGTTAAAGTAGATGGCTCAGGATAGCATGATGTAACCAAGAATATTCCACTTTATTGAAAACAGATCCACTGGTTTTGGTAAATATGGTGTTACCCATCTGAACACAAGCACTTAAAACTCTCTATACTTGGGGTGATGCACAGAAGTCATTAATCCTGAGGTATCTGTGTTATGAAGAGAGCTGCAATGCAGGTTGGGAAGGCTTAATTTCAGGCAGTCTTATTTTTCTACTTTAAATTGTCCTCTAATGAGACTGTTAAAACACACCTCACTAAAGAAGTTGCTGTGTTTTACTGAAAAGTTAAACTAATTTTGTGGGCCATTAAAAACATGCCCTGGGCTATTTCCCACTTGCTCTCATTACAGAGCACTCTAAAATTATACAGTGTATCTGCTGGTATGGAAATTCAGCTACCTTTGGGGTGGAGACCAGTATCAGCCTGTACTTTGCATTTTGCTAACTCTTCACAGTAATAAATCATCTGTGTGAAAGTTCTGGGGTACACTCGGTAGGTCTGCAGGAAGAGAAGCTACCAAATAGCTTCTATTATGTGAGGTATTGGAAAAGATAACGGGGTTTGAATCAGTTTTGAGAAACTGAAAGCATTTGATCATAACACATAATTACTCTCAATGTGGGGTTAATAACAGCAGCAATAAGAAAAGAATATTCATTAGGCATTTAACTTCCGTGGGTAAATAGAAACAAAAGTGCATGTGTTATGTATATTTAGCATGAGGCATAAAATTCACTCAGCAAATATAGGTAATTTTCCTTATAATGGTGAATGTTACCATTCACTTTGATGTAATAATGTTAGAGGGCTCATCTGTAAAGCTCCATACTAAATACTGAGAGCTAATGGAAATTGGCAGAGAAGACTGGGACAGCAGGATACTGCCTCAGGTGACCCTTCCTAAATGCTGGAGCAGCCAAACCAGCTTGGAGGAGGAATTGTGTTCTAAGGCATTCCAGTTCCTCCTTGAAAATAAAAGGAAGAAATACATGTCAAGCATGTCACTGTTAATCCATTCTGATGCTTAGATTGTACAACAAGATGCCCCAGCTGTTGGACTGGGATGTGGGCAGCACGTTCTGTGCTGCCAAGATGCAATCAGGGAAACGTAAAAGAAATAATTTTAGAGACTGCCCGCCACCCACTTCTTTTAAAGGATATGGTTCTGCACATGAAGCTGGGATATAAACAGGAAAGGCCTCCTCATTCTTCTTGTTATCTGAATAAGCAGTATAAAAGGAATTTCTCTAAATTATCTGTGGATAAGTGCCTTATTCCTAAATCATCTCTTAGGACTTGAGTTTAAACAACATGAACTAAAGTCATGTCTTTAATATCAGCTAAAGGAGTATTTAAAAATCCCTTACCTTCCCTGTCCTTTATTCTCCACTAGGTATAAAACAGTGGAGCAGGTATTTTTCTGCTTAGAAATATGTCAAGAATGGGTAGAGAGAACTCTTCAGAGTGTGCAGACAATTTAAAGACCATAAACATAATCTGTAGTAAACATAATCTGAAGTGAACCAACACAGTGAACTAAAATAGAAACAACAGTGTGCTATGAAGGAGAGAGATGTAAGAAAAATGTGTGGAATTACACATTCACTTAACTTGCAGTGTGGCAAGGAAATATAGTGTTAATATCAAATAAACTTGCACAGATATAGATGTGCTCAGCAGTCAGAAATTCTTGTCTGTGCTATCTCAGCAGCTTCTCCAACAGTCAATAGTTTCCTGTTCTTTCACTGATTTTTTTCAGTGGGCAATATTCTAATAATATTACATATTAAAATAGTCATCTTCTCTAGAAGGGGAGAGGGGTGTGAGACAACAGTGTTTTAAAGTGAAAATAGTTGCTGTGATGTGTATGTGTCTCATTTTAATTCCCTGATTTTTCTGTTTGATTTGTGAAATGGCAAAAAATTCATTGTGTTGTATCATGTGATATTAGTAACTATAAACATATTAATACTTCTGAAAAACTTTAAGAACAGCCTCCAGAATTTATTTAATTTGCCATCACTGATCATATGGTGTTATTCAATGTAGGTTCATGATCGAGTAGCTGATTCAGAATATCAGGGTAGATACAGGTGAACTGGAATGGAGCTAATTTTTTACTATACATATCCTGTCCTTTTGCTGTTTTCCTCAGGCTTTATCAAATTATTCAAAACAGTGTTATTTTATATAAAATTTATAAAGCTTAAGACATGGAGCTATTTCCTGCAAGTAGGGGTAGGTAGGGAAATACAAAAGAACTTAGCTGAACTTTTTATTTAAAAAAAATGAATCTCTAAATTGGGATTACCTCCAAATTAATTTCTCTCTATGACATCTTGCAGTTTGTGCCAGTTAAATGATCTGTTGTAAGTAAATTTGTCAAACCAGAGGTGTTAAAAAAAGCTCTTGATATCAGAAAACTGTGACCACGCAGGGACTATCTTTCAGCTCTCTTATGAGACTGTTGTTTCATTGCTTCACATGGAGGAAATCACCTCACAGGCTGGTCTGAGACTGAGCATGTAGCTCCCCATCAATGTGAGAAATGTTTCAGAAATGCATGGTTTGACTTGGGAAAAGGGCAGCAGTGAGTAACCAGCTTGGAGTGGTACTTGGCAGGAAGGTTGTGATGACAGTATATTTTTGAAGGCACCGTGAAACAAAGAAGTGTTCCCAAAAAGGAGATATGCACAACAAATTCCAGGGCAGAACAGCTGCAAAAATCTTTTCTTCCTTTGAACTCTGCTTTTAAACTGAACTGCTTTGTTTCACAGTGCCTGCAAACAACTGGAGCACTTCCAATGTCAGTATTCATACCTGCTAGTAGAAAAGTTGCAGCTATTTGCAGCCATCTCAGGGTGTCGATGGATCTGCCTTTAACAGGAATTCTTTAACCAAGGAGGAGAGCTATTTAAAATTACTAGTTCAGCTTTTACAAGTGTGATGTCTGCAGGCTGCACAGGCACTGTCAGTGGGCAGCACTGCTCTGCTGAAGGGCTCACTGGGGCTGGCTTGGTGCATAAGGGAGGACACAAGATTAGGGGTGCTGCCATTAGGTGTCCATCCACATTTGTCACTAGAACTTGCAGGTATCTGACATGTCCCTGGCTATTCCCCCATCCCCCTGGGGAGCAGAGAGAGGCCCTGCTTGTGGGTGCTGTTGTCCTGCAGGCAGCCAGGCTGCAGCACACGCTGCTGATGACACATCTGCAGCTTCTGCTCAGGTGACTGCCAGGGGCGGTGGCAGTCCTCGAGTGATCTCGTAAAAGCTGGGTGGTCTGCCCCAGCTAACACAATCATAACTTTGCAGCTTTTTGCTTAGGATGTTGAGTTGGAACACATTCTCACTGTCTGTATTCACTGGAAACTGCTTTGGGACTTTGTTCAAGCATACATTTAACACCGTACAAACTGTGCTGAAAATGTAAGGCAGTGCTGTTACAGCAAAGTCAGGTTTGTAAACTTGCAGAAGAAATTGCTTTCAACCACAACTTAGCAAGTCTGCTGAAGTGTGTGGGGCCAGTTTAGGATTTGCGTTTCCCTCTTTCAAACAATTAATTCAGCTAAAAGTAGGTTATAGTAGAGGTGTTTAATCAAAAGAAAACATGTAATGCCTGTTCTGTTAACCAGCATTATGGATGAACAAAGAACAGAAGTGGAATTGCACATGAAGCTCCTGCTCGGCAGTGAGTTTTTCAAACTAAAGTTCAAAACTTCTCCCTAGAAAAGCAGTGATCAAGATTGTCTGGATTTGATCCTGCAGTGCCTGTGTTGTGCACAGTAACAGCTGTTGGCTCCTGGCAGGGGGAAGGGGACAATGTGGGGCTTCCAACAGCTGGGAGCAGGTTGTTTTAGTATTTGCATTTAGTAAATAGGAAGGACAAAAGGAAAAAGTTGGATCTTGCCAGTAAAAGGGCATATAAATAATGGAGAACTTTTTTGTCCAAGAAATAGAGACTATCCACAAACCTGTTCCCTGCAATAAATAAATAAAATCCTTAGAGCACTGAGTTTTGCACAAATTTGAATATGGTAATTATCTTCAGACCATCCAAATAGAGACTAATATCCCCACAAGCAAAGGATATTTTCATTCCCTTAGATGGAGAGAGCCAAACAGCCCCTTAGACTGAAAACACGGTAGAGTTTGCAGAAGAGAGGAAGAAGCCAAGGCATACTGATGTCCTATGGCTGGCTTAAAATTCCTGGACTAATGGTGTTACTACCATAGCAAGATAGATGGTAGGAGGAAAAGGCCTGCCACCATTTTAGCCAGTGTGAAGATGAACTTCCCTTTGCAGCATCTTTGCACATTTGCCTTCCCTAAGGCAAGTGCTCAGTCATGTAAACAGGTATTTGAAAGCAAACAAGCCCAGGTGTTAGCTGAACCAGAGTTACCAGGTGGCACTGACTAAACCAAGACCCAGAATCCCAGTATGTTGTACACCTGTACCTGACTACAGAAGCAGCAAACTGAATGCCACTTCCTCCCATATTACATACAATGTGTTCTTTTGGTACCTTCCTAACAGGAATTTCAGTGTGCAGCATCAGATTTTGAAAGGAATGCTCTGAAAACTTATGTTGCAGACCTGATTTCAAAGCATAGACACAAATGTACACTTGTTGTAGATGGTTGGAAATTTGGTCAGTTAAATGGAAGTAAAAAAGCTTGTATATTACAACTGAATGAGAATCAGCTTCTGAAATGCTGACTAGTGCTGAAGGCAGGAGTGACTTTGGTGCCTCATTTCCCCTCAGCAGAAATGGTGTGATCAATACAATCAGTTCTCCCAGCCTTGCCTACATGCACATCCTTCTCTTCAGCTGCCTGAAGTAATTTCTCTTCCAGAACACAGGAGAGTAAATGAGGTGAAATGACTATCACAGAGTCTGAGCTTACTGGTAGTTAATCAACAGAGTTCTATACTTGAATGTTTTTTTTCTTTTCAGCTGTAACTTTCATGCTTTTCTGTATTATCTTCTTCTTTCTGTCTCTTAGGATCAGTGTTCTTAATGTTTAAAAACTTGAACAGTGGAGGAAAAACAGGATGTGTAAAATGTCCTCCAAGTTATTCATCTCCACAGCAAAGCTGTGCTCTGTCATCTACAAATGAAGCTTTCTTTCCAGTTACACCTCTCCCTCCTCAGCACTCTTCTCCACCCTGACTACTTGCTCTTTTTAGTCACATTATGATAAACAGACTCATCTCTGTGGAGCTTGATGGTTAGTAATAACTCAGCCTCATGAGGCAGAAATACAACTTTATAGTCTGTGATCTGTCAGAAGTGGTGATATGTAGGATTGTACTGTAAGGAGTTGCAGGAAATGCGGCTTATGGACCTATTTATTAAAATCTATTGTAGAAACAGATGCACAAACTGTAGCAATTAATGAAAAAAGTCACAGAAATCTGACTGTATAGAACTTGCAAATTATTTTTAAACACAAAATTGGACTAGTAAACTGTTTTCAATTAATGATTTACCAGTTCTATTTAAAAATGAGCAGGAGATCACACGGAGATCTTGCAGTGTAGAAAGTGCGAGAGATGGAACAATATTGCACATTGGCCTGGGTTCTTCTGAATTTCAAACCAAAAATGACCACAGATTATATTTTTGTTTTAATTCTAACGACTTTCTGGGAACTTGAAAATTTGCCTTTTTGTCTCGTGTACAACATCAGAATCGCAATTACTTTCCCACATTTGACTGGAAATAAAAATGCTGTTGACCAGTGGAAAAAGAGGTTCCTTTAAGTAGGGAGCAACCACAAACAAACATTAACTCCTTTTAAACATGCTACTTAATACATGTAAAGAGACCACAGGAGCTGAAGTGTTCTGCATGTTGTCCTGATTCAAAACTAGCAATAAGATATGCATCCTTTAGATGCACAGAAGGGTGGGAGAAAGTATCCCATAAAGTTTGTTATTCCAGTATAATCAGCTTTAAGACCAAAGCACTTCCAGTAGTATATCTCTCCCCCTCTCCTTTAGTGCAGTGGAAACCTTGTTCTAAACAGCACTTTTAGTTTTTAAATATGTTGTAAATATATATATTTCAATCCATGTTTACTTGAACATAAGCTCAGAAAGTGCACACTGTGTACTTGAGGAGGCTTGTGGGAATCCTCAGTTCCTGAGCTGCCTTTGTTCCTGGAGACAAAGGAAACTTTCCATTGAAAAGGTTTTTGCCTTTTTTGCCCCAAGTGCTCATGGAATTCTTGGTGATCCTAATAGGTGAGTACCCTCAGGTAACATGGCCCAGTTCATGAAACAACTGGAAGATGAGGATTTTGTGGACCAAATAATCAAAGATGTTTAGAATATCCCATGAACTCAGTCCATGTCTGTAGGATCTCAGCATGCGAGTCAGCCTGTACTTCTGTTTTGTGGAAAGCTACAGAACACAAACTGACCCTTCAACTGCTGGAGATGCATGCTGCACTATACTTGAGTGGCTTTAGCTTCCTCAGAGGTGTAGGCATCATAGTCCAGTACACAGGATTGCACTCGAGCAGTAAAGCAGCCTCAGCAAAGACTGGATAGCGGCAGCATTTCGGAGAGACAGAAAAACATTCCTTGAGAATTAGGTCAAGTTGGATTTGGGGAGTACTACCACAACAGCCCTAAAAAAGTGATTAAATTTGATCAATCTTCAGATTGCACTAGTCCTAAAACGTTTCCAAAAGCTCTGTCCTCTCTGGCTGCCAGTGTCAGCTCTTGTTCTTGTTCACCTTCAAGCAGCTGTTTTTCATCCATGAATTCAATTCACCCCACTGAACATGGGCTCACTACATAGGAGTGATAGAGTTGCAGGCAGTGAAAACCAGCTTGTGCTCTGTGTGTCAGGCATAGACATATTGCTGGCATTTAAATGCAACTTTCCTACCTAGTAAATGCAAACACACAAATTCTGTAAGAGACCAGAGGGAAACAGCTTGTGGAATGCCACAAAACTGAGCTGGGGAAGTGGGACAAATATTGGAAGGGCTGTTCCTGTTGAAAAAGACTGAAACCATCTGAACACATCACTCTGGTTGTCTGTCACCTCTTGCTGGTGGAACAGCTGTATCTCATGGACAGTAGTGTCAAATGCTAAAGAGGTGCAGGATGAAGAGAATGGATGTGTTCTCTCCTCATTACTGGAACGAGGTCATCCATCAGTGCCATTAGAGTGGTTTCTTTTCTGTCCTGGCTTGCACCCAAGCTGCACTGGGACTGCTTCAGTCAGCTAAGGTAGGCTCCCTTAACTCTTGTGTGACATATGTCTTGCTACAGGCAGAACCTTCCTTAAAGAGCTGTATCCATACTTCTGTGAGTATCTGTCAGCCAGACAAGAAGCTGTCCAAGATGTTCACATAGGGAAGTAGTAAATTGATTTGAACCTTTGCCATACATTTAACCAACCCTTTCAGACAAGCATGTACTGTGTTGTTTAAGTTGCTACTGCACAGTCCTAACTCTCCCCTTCCCCCTACCACTTCTGCCCTTTCAGTATCACGTTAATCAATTCTGCAGATGTTTTTGGATCAAAAAGTACTGGCAGAAAAGGGAAAAAAAGCTTCCCTAGTATTACTGTTGAGCTATAGGCTGGGCCTGGGATTAAAAAAACTCACATTAATACTACTGGCTACAAAATGGCTTAATTTTTAGATCCTGCAGTAGAAATTCCTTCAGAAAAATCCATGTAATTATTCATCTTCATCTCTTTTAAAAGAAATATAACTTAACAGTGTACACAAAATATATCTTGCACTTTACAGAAAAGGGAGGAGTAAGATTCCATCAATTCCAGGCATCCATCTCATTAGTTGTAGGCTCAGCAGCATATTTTTAACGAGCTTGCAGGTAAGGTTTTAAAGCATTCCTTGCTTATTCAGCCTATCCAAGCAGTCTCCTGGTTTGTGTGCCCTTTTAAGTTTAAAATTGTCAGCTTTCATGGTTATTGTTGGTGTCTGTGGCTCACAGCAGATACATATATATTATTATTCTGCTTCATTTTGTTTGTGTTAGTTGGGTTGTGTTTTAATGTGAGGTCATTACAGTGAAAAAGTTTTATACATAAATCCAAAGTGGTGGGAAAAAATTATAAAGGAATTCTACTGCTTGCTCTAAATGGAAATAAGCTGGCAGGGTCCTAAGTTTCTGCAGATTTCTGTAACCTTGATGAAAACTTAGGCAATATAGCTCCATACAGCACCCTGGAAATGAGTAAGGTGTGCAGCGCTCAGTGTATAACCAAGATGTCAGGACTTGACCAGTGAAGCCCTAGAAAAGCCTTCCTGTATCCAGAGGCAAGGCCAGCCTGTGGAGAAAGGCTGGACCCAGGCACTCTGGGATCCAGATCTGATGGAAATAGCTGCCCCTGTGAATGTTACCCTGCACAAGGCTCCTGACTCCACTGGTGCCAACTCCCTGACCTTTACAGACTGACAGAGCTGCCTTTGCACAGCAGTTAAGCAGAGGTCAGAGGTGCTGAAGCTGAGTCCCACAATTTGGGTAAAGCCACATCTGAGTGCACTTCCAGCTGCAAGGACCCACCTGCATGGCACATCTGTGTCTCTTCCTGTCTTTTAGGCATAGCATTGCATATGTACCTATCTTTCTCCCAGAAATCAAACTGTCAGTCTAGGAGCATGTATGATTGATTATTCATACATGAAATGTCAGCTGCTTTTCTTTAGTGCATGCTGGGAATGTTCAGCAACTTTAAAGGTGACTTAAAGGTGAAGTTCTAAGTCTCTTGCATAAATCCATTCCATTCAACATCCTCACTCACTGAAGAAAGTTAATGAAAGTAAAAAGAAATTGATGCATCTAAATATAACATAGAAGTCTTGGCTTGTGTGTGGTCAGTAACACTGCACTGTTTCCCACAGTTCAAAGATCCTGTTTTGAACCAGAGGGCTGGGAAGAACAAGAATCCATTAGCCTCTGCTTTGTGACCACCAGCTTTAGTGCTGGAGCAAGTATGGCTAATCCAGAGCAAAGTTTATTTCACAGCACTAAAGGGGATGGCCCCCTCAACAGCCTTTGGCTTTGAGATGACTTTAGCTCTTTGCAATTGCCAATATAGCACCTGCACTAGGAATAAATTTTAAAAAGTAGGTCACAACTGCACATGCAATTACTGATTGCACAAAACAAGCAAGCTGTAAAAGTGTCCTGGTGTATCTGCTTTAAGTGCTGGCATGCAATGTCAGGAAACCCAGAAAACACAGGACCACCTGTGGAGTCCTCAGTGCAGTATGATCCTGTTAAGTTAATACTCTCGAGCCTCTCTGCTGACTAATACAGGCAAACATTACAGCCAGCCAGGATTTTAATAAGCGGGACACTTCTACCTAGGGTACGTGCCAACCCTAACCTTGCTGTGGAAAGCAAGCACAAAAGTAAGCAAGAGGTTAAAAAAGAAAACGTCTGGCTTTTTCAACAGCTGGGTTCCATTGTGAAAGGGTCATGTGGTGCCAAGGAAAACAGAAAATAGGAAGGCACACAGATTTGTTAGTTTGAAGTAATTGACCACATGGTGTCCAATGGTTTGTGTTCTCATGTTCTCCAGAGTGAAGTCCCACGGGAGCTGAGGCAGGGGTTCCAGTTCCTAGCACTCTATTGTTTATCCTGATGGTTTCCAGATGCTGGAGACAAGGACAGTGAAATCTTTGGGATGCTGCCAAAGAATGAAAAAGACTAAAGAAAACACTGAGGGTATTTTTTAGATTTTATTTTTAAAGAGACAGTACTTAGTGAAAAGACCACCTTCTTTTACAGTTGCTCATGCCCTCAAATCACCGTGCCCACACTGCTTCTCTCTTTTTCTGCCCCTTCTCCCCCATCTTTCCTTTCTTTTTTTTTTTTTCCCATTTAAACAGCTCTGTAACTAACCAAGGGAAAGCAATGTAGGTTTTGGTTTTTTTTTTCCTTGGCACTCATAGCTCATTTAGCTGTTACACAGTGGATGTGCAAAAATGGTCAGAAAACCCCAGCAAAAACTTCATAGCAGGCAGATCACCAAGAGTGTCAGCAGTGATGGGAAAGCCTCAGAAGGCTGTGAGTTCAAGTTTGCTTTGGCATAGCTGGAAGAAGCTTGCAGAATTCTACAAAGTGTTTTCAAACATCTGAACCATGGAAGTCAGGGAAGGGGAGCAAGAATGGGAGAGCAGTACACATTTTCACCAGCAAAGCCAGAAAGCAGAGAAGAGCAAAGGAACGTTAAATAAGGGAAAAAAGTCCCAAACTCCTCCTAGCAATTAATTCTCCCAGAAGGATGAGGTCCAAGAGCAGGGATTCAGTGTTTGGAGGCCTATATTTTAGTGGAGTTTGGCTGCCAGCACTGTGAGTTAGAGCAAGTTTCTACATTGCACCTACGTGTATGTGTGTACTTGGGGTTAGGCAGAGACTGTGGAAATCTACAAAAGAGTTCCTGTTGCTGCCATCAAAAACTGGTAGATGAGATAGTTTTCCTGTTCACACATGAGAAATACCAGGTTGTGCCTTGCCTTTTCTTTTATTGAGGGGTATCTGCTATAGCAATTTCTTTGCTACAGTCTTCACGTATCCTGAGAGGGGTGAATGGGTGTTTTGCAGACAAAAAGCCTCCTCCCAACCAGTCTTGGTGGAGTTTAATTTGTTACAGTAAAACTTTAGCAAAATCTGCTGTTCGAGAAGAAGGAAACAACAAGCTTGATTGTAGATTCACTCTGAAGTGTAAAACCTACTCGTATTGTAGTTCAAAATTCATCTATATTCAGAACCTTAGGTAAACTGCTGGCCCTCTGATACAGCCTTCCTCTGCTTATTCATTGAATTTCAAGGAGGCTCTTACTAAACCCAGTGATGCTGAAACCTGATGTTCTAAGGTATGATAAAAGGGCACAAGTGCCTTTGCTTTTTCCCCTTCCTGTCTCCTGGACAGGCTCAAAGAGCCCTCATGTCTCTTCCCTTTGTGATTTAGTAGTCTGCGTGTGTAGGACTGATAAAAATGCACCATTCAGACAGAAGCATTGGTTTGCTTCTACTGTACATTAGGAATATTTTTAATGGTAAATTATTCCTATCTTTTTCTTACTGAAATTAAAAAGAGCTTCAGAAAGACTTCTCATCAGATGCTGTAGAAGGGACTTTCAGCATGAGCTGAATGAATATTCATGCTGGGTGAGTGCAGGGTTTGTTTGAACATTGACCTGTACATGCCCAGACGTTCTGTGTGCTGGACAAATAAAGGATGGTGCTGGCACACAGCTCAGTGGGCACACCTGGTAAATCCAGTCAGAAACAAAATGAGGCACATGATATTTAAGTTTATGTATCTGTTTGATGATATGCTAAAAATATTGTGTGTTATTTGCACTGCTTTCCAACTCCAAAACCAGATCAGACCATGCTGAATGCTAAAACAATGCAAGACTTTTAGCACTCTTGAAGTGACGAAGCACAGCCTCAACCTTAATTTTTACCTCTTTAAAAAAATAATATCTAATCTGTGTTTGAAAATGAAAGGTTCCCTGTGACTTTCTAATTCCCCTCTTTCCTTGTCCCCAAATAATAAGTAATAAATGAGTTGCAAGCCTATTTTCCTCTCCACAAACTGGAAAGAATTTCTAAGGTTGTTACTACCTAGTACTTGAATCACATCCATAATGGTGCCTGACATCAGCTATCAGTCAGGTGGTTTTATGGCAAGACTTGGTTTTATTGTATAGCATGACTGATACTTTAATTTTTGGTACATGAAGATCTAATAGTAGCTATGGTAACTGTATTGCTGTCTCTGAAGTTGGACCTTTTCATTTTTATTGTACCTAAAGGTGGTTATTTCCTTCACTGAGCAGTATCACTTCATACAGGCAGATACAGGCCAGAGTGGCTGTACTGGGTCAGACAAAGTGCTTGGTAGGTCCAGCCATGGATGTCAAAGGAGACTACAAAACCAAGCTAAGCATAAAATAGTTTTACCCCAGTAAGGTCCTCCATACCCCATGAATTTGCAATTGAGCCACTCCGAGCCAGTGGTGGTATCTTTACCCAACCTCTGTTCTGCTCCTGCTGCTCAGAAATATAACCCAAGAGTACTGTATCTGATAGAGCACAGCTGATTAAAGAATGAATTAATAACCCTGTCATGAATGTGCTAACCAAGTGGCAGTGTTGGATCATAATTCACTTCCATTGAAGAAATCACAGGAGACTAAATGCTCCATATTTCTTATTTCAAGTGGAGATGGTCAACAGTGATACTGTCAAATGCTACATGAACTATCAAATGCTCTATGTTCCCCACACTTGGCTTCTAACTTGAAAGACAGAATCAAAATTACTTACAGTCAGCATATAAAAGATATGTTTGTTTTCAGACTGGCACTTTTTGGAGGCTCAAATGGTATCAAAAAGATTAGCAAGAATGTTCTCATAAAAGGCTCTGTTTTCCCTGTTGAAGTGTCTTGGTCCAAACACGGTGCTTGTTTTGGACTTACCAAGATATGCTTCTCAGCCTAGTTCCTGAAAGACAAACTCCTGCAGCCCAAAGCCATTACCCCACGCTCTTCCTGTGTGCTGATCTTACAAGGGCAGAGAGAGGGCTGCAGACAGGGTGACAGTTTGCACTGGCTCCCCTGCACTTGTGCTCAGCAGGGATTGCATGGTCTCTGCAGGCCACCAGGGGCTCTCCCCAGGGGCTGTCCAATGAAAATTTAAACCTCAACCAATTTTTGATCTTGTTACTATGATGCAAACAGATAAAATATGGGGGAAATACTTTGAGATGGAAAATATAACTATTACTGCACTACGTTTTTGCATTCAGCATTCTTACTTTTCTTCCAAGACTTTGTTTACTGCAAAAAACCACGGAGTCCTGTAGAGAGCCTGCATCAGTCTCTGAGTATATGTTGCCTCCTTAATGTTTTCTGTCAGCAGACTGTCAGAAAAGAATAGGTGCAAAACTGAAATTAGTTCTTGGATACATGGAAAGAATAGTGTATTGGATAACAGAGGATAAAGTAGAGTTTAAAAGGGCCCCTAATTTATGATGATTTTTCCTATTTCTTTTCATAGCAGTAGATTTGGTGGAGATGAGCAAGGACTGAACCTTAGCTAAACAGATATCAGATTATGGAGAAATGCTGCTTGGTGGCTTTATAGTGGCTGTGAACCCAGCTCCTATCAACTCCCTCCTAAAGTCTGTTCCAGAGATGAGCTGTATAGAGGGATTTTTACTGCAATTCTCTAGGTACAAGTCCTGCAATTTTGACTGGCTTTTAGATATTCCCTGAGGGGTATGTTACCAATTTCCTTGTACCTTCTACTTTTCCAGGCACCTGAATGAGAGTTTTAAAAGCTTGGTAGAAATTAGTACACTTGGGGCTGCAGGTCTGTGCCAAAGCACTGTGAATATCTAGCATGCTGTGTTAAAGCTTAGCAGCGAGATGGAAACCTTTCAATTCCATTGCACTTTCAACTGCTGCCAACCTGGCACTCCAGTGTGCAAGTTTTGAATCAAGCCTGGAGTATTTTTTTTCCAGGCAGATTTTTTTCCTTACTGTAAACTGGCTGTTCTATTTCCGAATAACACTTCATTTAGGGCAGAAAAGGTGGTTTGAAGGAGCTCTAGGACAAGCCTTGCTGACTTAAAAAGAAGAAATAATTCCTTTCTAACTACATTTCTCCTGTATGCATATTTTTGATATGGGAGGGATGAACACAAATACTGAATATTTATTTGCCTTTTTCTTACATCTGTTACTGAAATAACTGAAATGTTTTAAATAATGAATATAAGAAGGGGCACCAAGTGCTTCATAAGGAGCTAATGCTTTAGAGAGTCTCTATATTTGAATGTTGAGTTTCAGACATCAAGGGAAGTTTTTGTTTTTACAAAGTATAGTTCATCCATCTGTTTTTCAGGTATCCAACCTGAAATTACAGGCTTTTTTGTATCTTCTGTGATTTTTCAGGAAGTTAGAAGTACTGTACAGGGCAGACTCAATACCTAGCACTAGAAGTGAAGAGAGTATTTTGTGTTATAGTTTTTTTTTTCTATAATGATTCTAGTGTTTATTCAAATGTTTAAGAGATCAAACTTTTATTTAATGTTCTATATTGGCATTGGAGATAGATCTCTGATCAAGACAAGAAAATTTAAATACAATATGTGATATATGTGGTTCTGTGTTTGTTAGAGGGATGGAAAAAGAGAGAGAGAGAGACCCTCAGCATTTGTCTGGGACTTGGTGTGCTAATAATGTGCTGGTTTCAAGCAGCTGATTCTCTTCAAGTGTGTCTGACCTAGCAGATGTCTTGAAGTTAGGGAGCTATGACCTCAAGCACTGGCTCATGGAGAGGTTGGCTCCCAAAGAGGAGCTCCCAAGGAGGCAGTCAGAGAGAGAAAATAAGGAAGAAAAATGGTTTTATTTGTTGCATCCGGTTAACCGGTAACAAAACAAGCAGAAAAACATACACAATTATATCCTGAGTTTCAAGAGCCTCAGTTCCAAACTTTGTTTGACCTGCTTACTCTGGGCTGGCTTTAGAAAATGAAACACTGTCTTTCCTCCTTAGACTCGAAGACTGTTTCCTGCCTGGGATTTATGGCTAGTGGTGGACCTCAGAGCACTGCATAATGTTCAGTATCAGAGGAAGTGAGGTAGATTTAGCTGTGAACACAAACTGAAAAGGGGATTATCAGCAGATTTCTGCAGCGCTTGTGCGTGTCACGTGGAGCAGGCTCCAAGGAGTTCTCTCCCTTCGTCTTCTGGCTTGCTTATACTCAGTAAATTGCACTTTCTGGGGATTGTATGCTGTGATCAAAATGTCATCAGTTAAAATTTGAGCAGTTTTAAGCTGGTTATATTGCTCTGAAATGCTCCACATTGATACTATCTTGTTCCCGTACAAAATATGCACATTGGCTATTTCTGCTGCAACTGTTTAATGTTTTAGGGCCTTTGCTGGTTTGGTTTGGTTTTGGGGTTTTTTTAGCTTTGGGCCTAAAGAAGTGCTTTCTGTTATAGTCATTTTAAGCTTGCATTTTCTTGTCTGAATGTGTGAAATGATTATGGTACAGGCAAAACCTGCCCATATGACCCATGTGGTCTCACACTGGGCTTAACCAATAGCAGCAGAAGTTGTGCTGAAGATATCACTGGGAATAAGACACAGCTACCATTGGGATGAATGCAAATAGAGGAGTGGTAACATTTTTTCACTTGCAATTGGTGTCTGATTTGAGAATTGAATATAAAGTGCTAAAAGATTAGGAGTTTTAAAATTTCTTTTAGTGAGAGTTGTTTGGGTGGAACCTCACAGAGGAGTTCAAGCCTTTTAGACCTTCCAGAAAAGTTGTGCCCGTGGTCTTGTTATGTCTTGAGCACTTTGGTTGCCTCTTTCTTTCATTTTTGTGTATTCCATAGGAATAGGAAGCCACAATTTTAGTTTCTCAGGTTGTATCACAAAACAAAAGCCAAACTTTTAGTAAGAAAATATTTACACAAAATGCTGAGTAGGAATAATTTTCTGTTTCTCACAGTAAGCCTCTGCCTACTATAGGTTTTGGATATAAAGCACAAAATACCGCTGAAGGAGAACCTGTGTTAAGGGGAAAAAACTTTTCCAGATCTAGAACAGGACCTCAAGAGGAAGAGGGTTTAATTCCAAATGCCACATAGGATATGCCATTGCCCTTCTTACTCCTCACACTTCCCCATGGATTACTAGTTACTCTTGCCTTAAAAGGAATGTGGCAAGGCAAAGTTAATAATTTCAGACTCTTTTTATTACAGCAATGTGGATCAAACAGAACAAAAAGAGTGTAAGAGGAAAAACGGATCAGGTTTTATTACTGATCAAGAAAAAGCTCTCTTTGAACTTAAGGACTGCAAAATGCAGTGAAATATTTGAGAATGTAAAGTGTCTTTGGCACTTGATGCCTAAAGCTCTCAGCACGAGAACTGAGATCACAGAATCCCTAAATTTAGGTGTTTGTCAGTATCTTCTATCACAAGCCTAATCACCTAAGCAAGCAAGTTCTTAAATACATATTTATGTAAAATTGTACTGAAAAATTATACTGAAATCAGGTAAATTTTGCTGGATTGTGGTCTTATGATTCCAATAATACACTTAATTTGAAGGAACCTAAACTTTACCTGGTTTTTTTTTATTAGAGAGCAGAAAAAAAAAGTAGTCTTATCTCAACTCAGTTTCATTCCTCTGTGTGAGTAATGTATGTGGGGAAAAGTTCAGTGCTTGTTACTCTTCCTAACACTCAGACTATTTTAGAGCAGACAAAAAAAGAAAAAAACCATTGCTGAATGAGACTCTGTGTCTGTTGCTTAGCATGGCTCTCCTCTTGCTGTGGAAATACGTGTGAAAGCAAAGGAGACATCTGCACCAAAGAGCCCAGTAACCCAGAAATTTCCTGTCCCATTCTTTCCTATGGAGAATGCAGGGATTTGGGAGCTCTCAAGACAAACATGCATCTATACTCCTGTGTAAGACAACTGTACAGCTGTCAGGATTACAAGATGCCACAGAGTGTAATTTTTTTTTCAGTCAAACTATGCTAGGAATGGATAATCCTGTCTTTTACTTTTACATTAAAAATATATTTAAAAAAAAACTCCATTAGATTATCCATTAAAGTCAGATAGATGTAAAGAAATGTGTAGAAAATAAACATATAAATAGCTAATTCCTAGGCTTTATAATTGTTTCACTGAAACAAAGAATTTTTGACAGTTTTGGCTGTAGTGCTTTATAATACTTGCTCACATGCACCAGAAACACTATGAGAAAAGACTGATTGGTGGGGGTGGGTGTTGTCTTTTTCTTCTGGTAATGATATGGGGTTACATAAAACTGGAAGTAAACAGTTGTCTATCAGTCAGGACAAAGATGTTTTTCTGCTGAGTTAACTTCAGATGCAATTAAAACCAGAGCTGTGATACAGACTGGGATGAATGGTCATAGGAGACCTATGGAATTACTGATGTAACACAGACTTTCCTGGCAGCTGTGGAAGTTAGAGACTGTATACCTATGGCTTTGCTCCCATTCGGTTGGAGAACTGGCAGACATCCCATTTTTGTCCTGCACAGCACCCTGATGCCAACTGTGGGTTGTCCTCTAGTGCAGCCACTGCTTTTCCTCCAGAGCACTGCTCTCTGAAAACACTGCCTGTGCAAAAACTGACCCATTTGCTTTCCTACTTTATCTTATTTCTTCAGCTGTGAAGAAATAACAGCAAGTACAGAAAGGCTGTACCGAGTGCCATTTACCCTTTTGCTAGGAGCACTAGGACATGGCTGGCTGGATCCTGACTAGAGATAAAACCTTATATGCAAGGTTGGCCAGAAGAACTCTTAGAATGCACCTTGTTGGACTAGCCAAGGCAATACACCCCTCCTTTTTTTCTTCTCTTCCTCCTCCCCCTGCACCTCTTTCATTGTATGGCAAAGGTGGAAGGAAGGAAAGTGAAACACAGGAATAAAAATAAAAGACCAAGGAAGTTGATATGATCAGACTAAGCAACTGATTTTTCCCACTGTAGTTAAAATCTGTGCATTATAAAAATGTTGAACGTGTAGGTGTGCAAACACTCTGTCTGGCTGCATTGATGTGAACTGAGCCACTCTGCTGTGACCTGCTGCCAGTGTCTGCATGAGAACGAACACTCCATCACCAGGACAGCCCAGCAACCAGTTCTGAGAAACAGTGTTTTAAATAGCACCTTATTAATACCTTGTGCTTGTCTTCATAGTTTGGGGTGTTTTTTCTTTTCTTTTCTTGGCAATAGATCTGCAGATATTTTTGTTAAAGAATACTTAGATTCTATGATGGAACTGTACCCACTTACAGAAGTTAAAATCAATCAGCTAGAGTTTTTGTGTGGAAAAAATAATGATCTTAGGTTCCAGTCTTACAACTGGATTCTTGCAAGATGACCTGTGTCACAGTTGGAAATTCACTTTAGTTTAAGGAAGATCTTTATACAAACAACTATCTGACTGAAAATTCAAGTCCTTTTCTGTTTTATTGCTTACTCTAAGACTAGAGCTGTACTCAAATGTTTTGCTATCTGAAAAGGAGCATATTAAAAATTCAGTCATTTATCCTTAATGGAATATCTACTAATTTTAAAATTAGTATTAAATATCAGCCTTTCCTCGTGTAAGTACAGAAGCAAACATGTATGTTCAGAAAGACAAAAAGAGGATAAAGAAATGTATTGTATATTGGCTTGGGATTAGTTGAAGTACAAGAAAAAAGATTCCTTCTGCCATGTCTCCAAGAAGCAGGCATGAATCTGATAGAAACATCTGTGACTGGAAAATGTGCTATGCTCTGGCCAAGCTGTCACTGCAGAGTGAAATATGGGGTAAGTGAAAGTACTGCCCGGAAAAGCGAGTAGTAGTAAAGCTATACAGATGTGAGAGAGAGGCTTCTCTTCTGCTCAGTGATACCTCCTGCCAGGGTAGGCCAGGGAAAGAGAGGAGAGGACAAGAAAGGCTCAGGGCTGCAAGGAATGTAAGGAGAAAAGGGAAGGAAATCAAGTGGCAAGTGAGGGACTGCAAAAAACACTGGAAAAAAAAAAAAGACAAAAAATGTTTTGTCAGCATTCCGATTTTTTCTTACATTTCTCACAACACATTGCTAACTCACCCTGATATGTCAGCCAGCCAGCTGGCACCCTGTCCTGCAGTATGTTAGCTGACAAAAAGAGGAGAGCAATGCATTTTAGGAATGGCTGAACCAAGCACCGTATCTGTATGCAAAACTGTAAGGTCACCTCCAAGAGCTGATTTAGTCTACAAGTTAAACAAATGTAACTGATGTTCCTTCAGATGTAATGCTGTTTGAGTTCTCCAGCACAGGTTTCCCTCTAACCTAACAATTTATTTCTGGCCAATTCATTCTGAGAGGGCTAAAATCTCCATAGGTTATTCTGCTTGTGGAGATAAGATCTTGCAAAGACCCTGCTACCTGTTTAGATTTGGGCTCTGAGGAGGTCAAAAGGGTGATCTGTGAAAATAAAGGCTGGTCATCCTCTCTTCAAACAATTCCCCTGTTTTTACACAGTCAGTGAATGAGCACACAATAGAAGAGCAGTGTGGGTAAATTGGAAGTGCTCCTAGCCATTTCACAGATTAAGATATTAAACTGAATTAGAAAATAACACACTGAAAAGATTTAAAGGAAGTATGCATGATACGATGCATAATTCCAATCTTTGGCACTCACTGAGACTGGGAACCAAACTGCATTCAAAACCAGAATCAAGGATTTATAAAGAGTGAGAACAATGAGTTAGGCATGGTAAAAACTCATCTGCAATTAATAAAAAACAGTATTCAGCAGGACATGTGGCAACTGCAACCCCTAAAACAATGTGACAAAGATACACTTCAAGATTTTACATCCATTAGAAGATTTAAAAAATTTTCCAGAAGTATCTGTTTAGTGATTGCTCTTTACAAAGAGTGATCTCTCTTTTGAGGCTGTTTCTGTCAAAGAGTCTGAGAAGAGGTGCTGGAATCCCCAGACTCTTGGCAGTATTGGCAGAACTTACACAGCCATTGTTGCTGTGATGGTGGAAGATGGTGACTCTATGGAGAGGGCTGGAAACATGAATCAGGAGTGCAGGATTCCATGGGAGCAGAGTAGCAGGCAAAGATGGGCTAGTGAAGGACTTGGTGAAAACCAAGATGCTCACAGGAAGGAGACACTGACAATTATGCTCATACTGGGGAGAGACAGAAGAGGATAGAATCAGAATAAGGGAGTGATCTGAACTTAAGTGGCATTGTGCTGCAGGCATGCTGCTATTTTAGTCAATCTCCTGGAACTGCAGGGTTATTTACTGGAAATCTAGCCTGAAAAGGCATTCTTTGTGTAATGCTCTGAGTAGGAAGCCACCCCAAGGGATGTGAATTACCAAACACTGTGACATGATGGTGTAGAAGATAAACCCAAACAAACCATGACTCTCAAAGGCATACAGCTAAATATTTATTTCAGAGTCAATTGAAAAGAAAGGATTTTCATCCAGCAAGAGCACACAGTATAACTGCAGGTCTAACTTGGCTCTGCTGTTTGCTCATGCTCTATTCCCAGACACAACAGATTCGGTGTTTGTAAGCTTGGGGTCTGCAGTGGGGTCAGTACTGTCTGGGCCAGGTAACAGAAAGGGCATTTTCCACAGCACTTAACAATGCAACACCTATTCAACACACATTATGGAAACCATAAGCCAAATTTATTAAACAATTATGTGGAACAGACAGGATTTTTAATTTACACTAGATTTACACAGATGTTTAATAAATAAAATACCATTTAATTCTTCAACCAGTCTTAAATTAAGGTTCCCTGGAATTCATCCAGTAGTAATGTGGCAAACTTGCCTTTCATGAATTTCAGACTTACCACAAATCAATCTGTTACTGACAAGCAAATTTTTGAACATTTGGATTTCTTCAGGGAAGTTTTGTGAACATTTATTCCTCTCACTGAATATTTTCATTCATGAATAACCACAAGGATGCAAAAGCAGTTATTTTTTGAGCATGTGGTCCTCTGAATCAATAGATGTCTCAGCATTTATCTTCATCTGTGGATACCTAGATAGCTGGTGTCTCCTTTTTTTTTAATACCTCATAGAAACTTTGTGTGTTATATAACATGCCATGATAGCCTAACAGATGAATGAATATTCTTTGCTACCAAAGGAACAGTAGTGCAAATCTCTATTTGTGTAACTTGCTATTTACACATGTAGAATTCTTGCTATAAAAGGCTGATTTTTTTTTTTTTTGCATAGCAGTTCAAAAGTGAGCAGATTTTATGAATTTAACCATTGAAGTCTGCTACCAATTTTCTACATAAAAAAATAAAAGGAGATACTAGGATCAGTTCCTCATACTAGATACTAGATGCTAGAGTCAGTTCCTCAAAACTGGCTATGAGTTTTTGGTCACAAGTTTAATGTGTTTAACTGGCTGCCAAGGCAAGTCAGCTGTAAGCAGCAGTTACCAAGTGTCAATAATTTTGATTCTGAAGAAAAGCTTTAGACAGGTATGGCTGAGAGGAGGATGCATGGAAAAGGCTTTTTGATTAGTGTTAGAAGTTTACAGAGACCCACAGGGTTTAGAGAGGTAAATGTCCTGATCCCCACTTTACAGATGAGAAACACTTTGCTGCTTTTGCATATGTTGTCATTATTAATGCAACCCTGAGGCATGACAATTTAGTGCAAAAAGGATGTTTCTCTAAATGTCCTAGGTTTGGGGCCTGATTCCTTTGCTATGAAGCAATCACTTCTGTCTTCCTGTTAGGACTGCTGCCACAGGGCCCCTGACACTGCTGAATCATCCCCTCACACTCATACACACTGGTAATATTTATTACATGAAACACCCATGTCAACAATCAGTGCTTGGCAGTGGAGAATACATGGCAGGAGATATCTTTGGTATCAAAAGGGTTGCTACCCAGCAGGATACATCACTGCTTGAAAACAGGAGTTTATGGCTGTTGAGCTGGCTGTTTACTGATCAGCATCTAGAGAAAAAACCTGGATTACTGATAAGGGGCCAGTTGGTGTGTTAACATCTCACTCTACCCTAGTTCTTTAACGTTCTGCAGATTGTTGCAATACTATCAAGGACTATAAAGTTCTGATATAAAATCAGAAGCAACTGCACAACTACATGTACTGTTTTGGTTACTAACAGGAGGTAGGGCAATAGAAAATGAAGTATTGGTGAACACAAAGAGTAAGACACAGATGTGGTGTGCCTGTAAAAAGAACTGCAAAACTGAAAGCAAGACAAGCTTTGTCAGAAACAGTGTGTCTTGAGTGTCCAGTTTCCTAAGGTTCCTTTGGATTTTAGCAAAGAATGGAAAGTTTATTGTGCTCACGTACTCATTCTGAGACCCAGCATCTCTTGGAGGCTTTGTGGGAAATAAGGAGTACTCAGGTGTCTAAAAACCAAGAGCTATGGGACTTGGATCAGAATCTGTTTTTCAGTCTTGTTGTCTAGAGAAAAAAGAAAGGGCCACAAACCACATCATTATCAACATTATAAATGGCTGTAGGTGAAGTTTCCTCTGGAAGCTCTGCCCTGTGCCATTAACCAACATGACTTCCTGCTCAAAATTCCTTCTTTTCAAAAAGCCATGAAGCAGAGACTGACTGGAGTGAGAGAAAAGCCTATTTTAGCTACTTTAGGGCTTGGGTTTCCATGAGGGAATTCAACTTTACTAGAAAAGAAATGCTTTGTTTGAAGGGGGAAAAAAAATCCCCACAACTCTCTTGGAATCTCACTCCTTGAGCATGAAGCTTTTCTATTCCTGTCATAATAAGCTTCAGTTTCTGTTTTGCAGTCCTTGAGTCACCAAGTGACCAGAGTCTAAGCTCTTCCACATACACTCACATATTCTTCTGCTCTGTTGGCCTCCCACTTTGTTCCGCTGGGATATAGAACTGCTATTTTGCTGGGAGGGAAAAATGTCAATGATTATGTGCAAGATGAATTCAGAACCTGCTTACTCGAGGTGCATGCTTTAAATATAAGCATCCTCTAGTTATAAGTCCCAGAACTGCCTTTATTTATTTTTTTTCTTAGCCTGCACTTGGAATTTGTGGAGGGAATCTCTGGGTAGTCTAATCCAGGCTCACTACTCAGAGCTTTGCTTAGTAAGCATTACAAATATTTAATAGCATCCTGGCGTTATAAGTGCATGTGAGAAAAAAATCCAACCAAAAAAACCAAAAGATTCAGAGATGTCTCGTATACATAACTAGGAGAGACTTCAGGATAAAAAAAAACCCAGAACAACTAGAAATACAGAATGTTCAAGAGCTTATGAGTGTCCAGGTCCATGGTTTGGATTCTGTCTGTTTCATAGCTTCAAATCCAATGCTGGGCTGGGCTCAGACACTAAACAGTTTGCTCATGCAGGTTCAAAGATTCTCTGGTTTGGAGCTAGGATCCAAATTACTTCCAAGAATAACTTACATTTACACTTTTCCCCCTTGTCCTCCAAGGCCCTAACTATTTTGCTCTTGGCTTATGAAATGTGAATGGACATCAAAGGGAATCATCTATATTAAGACAATGTGTATTGAACCCTACATAAAAACAGAGAAGAAAAATGTCCTCTTTGTATGTTTTGAAATGATGATCTAAATTTTAGAGCAAATTCTCTGGATGTCATGGGCTGTTGCTGCTTACTGCTCCATGTAGCAATGAGAAATGAATGACTATGGTGTTATGTTTTCTCTGCCCTGATGTACCATAATTCATGGTTTCAAACACTATTTCCTGAAGCTAGAAATCCAGCAGAATGGACGGGACAAAATCCAGAAACAACATACCAGCCATTATGAGCCATAGCTTTCTCTCAACATACCTACATTTCTTTGGTCTTTATTCTAATTTTTAGCTTAGCCAGGCTGAGGTGATAGTGGTGAAGTGTTGTGAGACCACAGAACTATTTTTCTTAGCTGCTAAGATATGGTGGATATGTGTTAGGCAGAACATATATTCTTTCAGGCACGTCTCAAAGGGCCTGGTCGTAGAAGTGTTTACGTGGAAACCACAACTCCCTGAAGAAAACAAAATTAGGGAGGGAAATTTCTGTCCACTTGCTAGAATTTACTATAACCTCTGGCACCAGCTTATGTTTCAGAGAGAGATTGATTTTTATTTTTTTTTTAATGATATATTATAAGCTAGAGAAAGGTGTGCATTGAAAGTACACAATCCTTTGCTAAGCAGGGTTTCAGCCAGACTGCAGAAGGAGGGTGTTCTTCTGTTGGAATATATCCAACAGATCTGTACTCCTTTGGAGTACAGCTAACTGAAAGAAGATGCATAATGAAGGCAGCAAAAAAATACTCCAGTGAAGATGCATTTTAGCTGAAGATGCCAGCCATCCTGCTGACATAAGTCAGGGCTAGCAGCTGCTTGAAGGATGCTTGGCCTAGGTGTCTTTGGACAAGGGAGGCCTCAAAATTTAGCCATTCCAGTTAGTTTTTCCCATGCTGTGGAAATAAAGGAAGAGAGAGAGGAAATCTCTCTTCCTTTTTCCTTCTCTTTCTGGATGATGTGTATAGGATGAAACTATTCTCTCTGGAACTGGTAGGAAAGCACAGGCAGGAGCAGATGCTCCTGAGAAGGTCCTGGATTTTAGGGAAGAGAGTGGTGAAATGCAATTCGGGGACATCTAATGCCTCCCCATCCCTCTGGGTACAACAGAAGAAGAAATAAAAAGATTGAGCAAAGCTGTGTTCTGGTAGAGCAACAGTGGCACTGACAGTATTTCAGACAGTGAGCAGCAAGGAGCTTGACTGCAGTTACAGGAGGGTTACGCACCTCAGATTTCACTTGGGCATTTTGTGTGTCCTGTATCCAGGGCACATTGTTTGCTGTCTCCCACTTTACCCTTTGCCACAAAAAGAGCACCCAATTCAGTTTACCTTTATAATAAACTTCCACATCCAAAGTGAGGGGAAAAGGCTCAAAGCCTTTAGTCCTCCAAACAGAGGACTAAACTGAGATTGCTCTCCCAAGAGCCCAAGGAAGATGCTGTGGACAGCACATCTCACCACACTTAGCCTGCTGATCTTCCAGGGCCCTGACACCTGAGCCTGGGTGAGCTACAGCGAGATTTAGAGCCTGTGTGCTGAACAAGGACCTGCTCTCCTGGAGCTCTTTCTCATGGTTTTAACATATTTTCAGTTCTAGCTACAATTAGAGCCTTCTTTTTCTTCCTGTCAGCTTCTCCCCTTCAATGCACACAGATTAGTTTTACTTCTTAATGACTGGGAATGCACAGTCATATCTGTATCTTCAGATAGACAGGAAAGAAAAGGCCCAAATAATAAAGCCCAAATTTTGGTTGAAAGCTCAATTTCAGCCAAAACAGTGGTTTAGCCATTAATAATTAGATCCTTAAGTTAGGAAATTTGTATCAAGGTAAGAGCCATTGTACTTATTTTGTAGGAACTCATATGAAAAATTTGAGTGGAGGTTCTAGACAGTTTTTTTAAAATTCAGAGAGTTTTTAAAAGAGTTTTTACAGAGAGTTTTAAAAAAATTCAGGAAGAGTATATTTCCTCATGACATGGTATAAAAGATAAATTTGTCTAACAAAACATCAGCAGGAGAGAAATCTTTAGAGGGGAAGGTATAAACTTGGTCTCAACATGCAGAGCTCTGGGTTCCAATTCATTGTCTGTGTGCTTGCTATAAGCCATAATGATAAAATAGAACCCAGGAAAGTTCTCATTATATGAAAGAAACATTGTAGAATGCTGTTTCCTGGAGCTGGCTTCAAACCAGAATCTCTTGTGTGGGTGAGACTTTAAGGATTCCTTTAAACATGACTTGGATTGCAAGGCATCTGCAGAGCATTACTGCTCAGATCCCTGGACCACCACTTCTGCATATGGATAGCTTCAATGCATCTATTGGCTTTTTGAGGGTTTTCTTTTCCACTGATTTAATGTTGTACCATCTTCTCTTCACCAAGGGAGTGGTTTCCTCATTTGTGATGTGGTAGCTTTTGCTAGTTTTGGAATTCAGTCTTGGAAAAAAACCACATCAGCGTCTACAACATGTTGTTATAATTATGTCTGAACCAAAAATCATTTGCATTATCCACTCAGAGGGAAGTTACTACTCTAATCTGTGACTGAACTTTACAACTTGACTGGCCTGCTTTTTTATGCTGCTTGCTTATGCTAAGATCTTCTAGGAGAAACAAAAGTTGCCTGACATGGGATAAATGTTGATGGAGCTGACTGTATGTAAATTGGTATTAGCAATTTATTTAAATGTGCTTTCGGTCTTGACTCGGCCCCAGAAAAATGAGGCATTAAGCTGCCCACACCACCACATTCAGCTGCACATTTGCAAGCAGGCTTCCTTTCCTAGGGTGTCTGTGTGAGCTGTGGAAAGAATTCCCTGGCTGGCAGCAGCCTGGAAGGCAGCAGGAAAACACAGAGCAGAGGCGCTCTCAGCTGCACAGCCCATGCAAGGGCCGTTCAGCACAGAGTTAAAGTTCAGAGCCACGAGCTTTCGCAACTGGGTTCACAGTGGGGACTGCTGTTGTTTACTTTAGGGAAGATGGAGGCATGCAAGGGAGGAGGGAGTCCCTCCCCCGTGTGCTCCCAACTGCTCGACACCCTGCTGCAGCCCTGTTCTCAATGATTTATGCAGCTGCTGGATGGGGTCTGGTTTCAGGGGATGTGAGCTGCAGGAGCAGGTGGGACTCCCAGGCAAAGACTCCAGACCCGGGACAAAACAGAAAGAGAAATCCGTCCTCTTCCCAGAGTGGTGAGGGATCTGACAAGGAAGTACTTTGTGAGCTTAACTTTCCCCTATGACGCCAGCCCCAAGGATCCCTGCAAAGCCACCTGCCACTTCCAAGGTAATAGGAGCCTGTGGAAAAACTCAGGACAACTAGTCCAAAGTATAAGATCAAATGTTGCTGTGCTGCTCAACATCTAAGGGTGCTAAGTGCAGTAATTTTATTGTGTGTTAGAAGTTCTTTGTTTGGGTCTGGGTACATGCACATCCTTCCAACTCATCAACTCTGACATGCAGCACTTGCCAAGCTAGGATTTTAAACTACCTCCCACATTAGTCGTGGCATAAAGAGGGACAGGATGCTCTTTATTTACTGCCATTCTGGGGATTCTTCTCCAGGGCTTGCTATGGATGTTTTTACAATTTAAAGTAATTTGTAATTTAAAGCCACAATACCCAGGCCAACGATAACAACAGTTTTTCAACTGAGCTCTGTGGAAGTTCACATCCTCTGCTTTGTATCCCCCTTCTCCCTTGCCTGCACTTGATGTGTTCTGCCAGTAGGCTGACATCAGATGCAATTTTCAGAGAACAGAAACTTCTAAGATATTAATTTCAAATGCTGGTTTTTTTACATTGAAGTGCGTATACAGAGAGATCATTCAGGGGCAAAAGCTGTGTGGTTGAGGACAGGCTGGGAAGAGCTGCCTTCCTGGGAAATGCCTGGGACTGAATCTAGCTTTTCTCAGTTCATGCCTCACTCCTCTGTGTGCCATTTAATAGTCTGGGGCAGGGACTTGTGCTGCCCACCTCAGGCAGGGGCTGTGAGGAAGGTCAACACAGATGGAAAGCCTTGTGCCTCAGCTTGGCTGGGGTTAGTGGGACCCTCACACACATTCCAGGCCTATAAAAATTGCTGTTGGTTTCAGTTATCTCTTTAGAAGAAATATTTCATTATTCATTTTCCAGTTGGGTTATAACCTTTACATATGATATGTTCTTTTAAAGATGGAGGTTTTGACTGTTTCTCTTGGAAGATGAAAGGTTGTTGGAAGGAAGTCTGGACTCAGAAGAGGAGAAAGAGTGGGGAAAAGGTTTTAGACCACAATTTCAAACTGATCATATTATTAGCCCCTTTAAGTGAGCAGCTCTCCAAGTCATGGCAGTGACAGACCGTAAGACAGGAGGCCTGCCTGGCCTCCTGCATGCTTGGATATATTTTTCCCATGGCCTTCTCTGCACTCTTGCCAGGCCAAGATTTGTGTCAGTGAAAAGTTCTCAGGACAACTGGAGTCTCCTTTAGTCCAGCTCTGAGCTCCTCTCTGCTCTGTTAGTTTTGCTGACGCAGATGCTGGAGAAAAGCTGGTGTGAAGTTACTGAATGAACCTTGTGAAAGGAGAGGGGGACACTGAGCAACCTTCACCTGTGTGTGAACAGAAGGTGTAGCTCCTTTGGCTGCACTTTACGCTGACAACATGGAGAAAATTGTCAGCTTTATGTATTCATTTTTTTCTCATCCATATGCACAGGTACAGGTTGGTTTCTCACTCTAAACCACTTCAAAGAATTGAAATTCTTTTGTATGGGTGATGCATACTTGGTAATTGGTCTTTATCAGTGTTTTAAGAATTAAAACAGAGTTTTGAAAACTCTGTTTTGAAAACCATGTGTATATATTATTCTGTTTTATCACTCTCTGCTGGCACACTGCTCTCTAGCAAAAGGGATATGATGTTTGTAGCAGAGCCTGCAAAGCTGTTCTCAGCCCTGAGCTGTCTGCAGGAATCTATGTACCTCCATGCCCACATTTCTCTGTTCAAATGGGGAAATAACTGGGATATGGAGGGCAGAAAATAAATCTCTGCCTCCAAATAGCCCACATCTGCATCATATCAGCTCTTGAGAAATAAAAATCTACTGTTATTATCAAGTTATTATATAGCTATTTTCAAGACTGCAATGTAAAGGATGGGATCCCCACTTCCTTTCTTGGTGTAAGTGAACTGAACTCCTGTCTCTTCTTGACAATACCTCAAAGAATTTAGTGCCAAAGACCTGAAGGAGATGTGTCTGGTCTTTGTTTTCCAAAATAAGAAACACCTTTTGGAAACTCAGGCTGGTGTTTGCATGCTGTCCGCATCATTACTTTTTACCCTTTGTCATCCTTCCAAAGTCGGGTAATTCCACAAAAAGCAGAAGTTCTTTGCAGACATGTTCTGTGGGATAAGTTATTGGGTTGATGGTTATTGAATCAGTTCTTTGCATGCATCTGGATTTCCTAGTAGAATGCTAATTTTCAGGTTGTGTATTTTAGGAAGGGAATATATAGCAATAGTCAAATAATAGTTATTTCAATTAACTAAGCACCTGCCTTAAATTTGCAATACTTAATTACACCATGTGTAAGTAAACAGTTTTGAGATGACATTTCTAAACAGGCTCAGCAGTGTATAAGCCTGGTTGCTGAAATTGTTCTTAGTTTAGTTCAATGACCCTCAACAGCAGTTTTTGTTATTCTGGTCTGTATGGTGATTATCTTTTCCTGCTAACTTTGGAGTCCTTAACATTCAGTTTGAAGAGGACAGAAATGTCCTTTAAAGGACAGTCTCATCAAAAACAGATGAAAGAAAATAGGAAAGAGTGGTGATTAGCTGAAGATTTTACATACTTGGGCCTTTATCATGCTATGTCTGATTCCCATTTCTACATTGTCAGAAACACCATTTGAAAATTTAAAAATGTTACTTCTTGGGACTTTCAAAGAGAGTATCTTCATTGAGCACCCTGGAAAATGAGGGCTTGCTTTACAGCTTAATTCCATTTTAGTTTTCCTGGCAAGAAACATACAAATCTGTTTTTCCTGTTCACCAGGAAGAAAATCAAAGTCTATAACCTCACCTTTATAGAAAATCCCTTACTACTTATCTCCTTCCATGTAACACAAGCCATTTGAACTCATCTGATGAGTAATATAAAAATAATGGTAGATTCATCCCCAAAGCATCTTTCCCTGGATTAATGCTTACTTTTCTCTCAGTGCCCATCCACCTGCTGGCCAGCCTGCTGCCTCCCTGTCTGCTCTGCACATCGAATGGTGCAGAGCCCCATTGGTCACTGGCTGTGTCAGCTTGGCATGGCACTGACCTGGGCAGGCAGGGAGGACACTATTGCTGGAGGACAAAGCTATATGTCTTCTTATAAATTGTTTTTAGCACACTGAAAGCTAGGATTAATAAGGATTTAATTCTTCCCCTTGCTATATTCTGTATATAGCCAGTGATCTTGTGCCTTTCTGGTGATTTTTGCTTTCTGTCTCTTGATATATACATGACCTCTGCAGTCGGTCATGTTCACATCTCCTCTTGAGGCCTCATCATGCTAACTCTGTATTTCAGGATTTTCTTCAGGAAAAACATCAAAAGCAGGTCTTATCTCCTGCTACCTCCATGTATTTTAGTTCTGCATTGAACTTTTCACCATTACTTGCTTATACCAAGATGAACAGCACAACCAATTCTTTCTGCTGTAGCTGAAGCCAAAGTATAAACAGAATGAATATTTCCAAGGTTCCTAAGATTATGAGATAAACAATATGACCAATCAGGTCATTTCCAAATGGGCTATTTCACATTTTTATTGCTTTTCAGAATTTTCCTTCCTTAACACAACAGAAATCTTGCTCTTGTTCGCTAGGCCAAACGTCAAACAAATGCAGAGGTACAGATTGATCTAAATGCTTTTAAACCAGCTCTTGTTAGTGTTAGCAGAGAAGTCCAGCCATGATGAACAGACTGGGCTCCAGTGCTAGCAGGGAGAGCACAACAGGAGTGTTTAAAGGCAGGTGCTCATCAGCTTTAGCTGGCAACCAGCACCATAGTTCTGCTTACAGTTTCCTTTGAAATTCAGGGATCAGGTGTGCTGAGACACATAAACAGCATGAAGATGAGTAATACTGATAGCAGTAAACACATGAGTAATACTGACAGCTGTAAACATGAAGCATTTTAGTTGAGCCACGTGCCAAACACAGCCTCAGAAGCATAGCCCAGGGTACAGTAATAATGTCTTGGCCTGTGTAAAACATCTCTTCATTCAGATCCAATTCTGAATTGAAAACATTTAGTTCTGATATTTTTACATGAACTGTGAGGCTGATACAAGTCAAGAGAAAAAGCTGGTAAGGTTGTTCTTCAGTATGCTGCCAAAAGAGTATTTAATTCTGGATCACTGAGATTCGCAGTCTTCCGTAAGTGGTTGTAGGAAATGTGGATCTTTCAGCTCACCAGAAGTGCACAAGCACTTTAGTGTGCATTTAGGGGGAGAAAAAGGAGTGAGGCATACCTGGAGAATCACTGTTACAAAGGCAGCTTCCACTTTATCTGCAGCTTTTTTTTTATGTTAATTGATTTTATTTGAATAAAAGCTAATGTTAGACTCAGGGATGATATCATGATCATGCCACTCAAAGACAAAGAAAATACTTCTAACCCACATCAAGCTCCTTAAATTCTCTTGACAGCAGCATAACCCTATATTTATCTAGCATTGTTCAGACAGCATAGCTTTTAAATAATCTCTAACTCAACATTAGGAGGTAAACCCTTTCTAAGTTTTTGTGTTGAAGATGACACACTTTATTTATAGGGAGGTAATTTCTCACTTTTTTTTTAATAAGCTTTGTGCTTTGTCTGTGATATCTGATCTGAACCTTTATATCATTCAAGCCTTAAGAATATTGATTGTTTTTTAATGTGGCTAAAACAATAGATTTGTAAGGGCAAACATGATGAAGAGAAGTAATTAATTTTACATACCTAGAGTATTTGAACATAATATTTTATATCTTGCAACACTGTTCATCAAAGTATGATTGTATTATAACAAACACATAGGAAAAATTCTGTATGTCTGACCCATTTAGGTTCATTTCAAAGCTTGGTGGAAGACAATGGAATTTCCATTGCCCTCAGTTAGACCTGGGCTTATTCATTACTGGTCATTTAGTCGAGTATGTGACTACATTTGTACACATGGTAAGAAGAAAACTCCATGGGTGCTGCTTTATAATGACAAACTAATACATTTCGGATAACAGGGATTTGGATTACATCCTTTCTGGTAAATCAACAATACTGATCCTGATTTATGTGTTCCCTTAGAGTGGGTCTTTGGCTAAAAACATAAATAGTCTCAATCCTTCTAGGTGGCTCAAGCTAATTAAGTGCAATTTTCCTTTCTTCCAAGAAAGCCTGATAGTTAACTCTTTCCTGCCTAATCTCAAATTGACTATGGTTTTCCTGAGCTCCAGAGGAGGCCACTGCATAGCTGACAGCCTGTGCAATGCTGTCAGGGTCAGCTGGGATGGTTTCTGCACACATGGCCTGTAATACACCCTCAGGGGCTGTCCTCTAGCAGCATCCCCCCATATAGACATCTCCTGATGGGCTCTTGCACATGCTGAGCCAGCAAAGCCCAGTGGCCAGCCAGCCCTCTTCCGCTTGTAGCAAAAGAAAAAGGGGAAGCCTCTACATGTGCTTTAATGTCACCCTTTTATAACTTGCCAGATTAATATTAGCAGCTGAGGAAACAGTGGGCAGATTCATGATCCAGGGAGGGATCTTGTACACTACTAACACACACCTTGAAGCAGAATTACAGCTAAGGTGGAGATGGATGGGAAAAAAGATGCTCCAAAACGCTGTGCCATCTTGAAACTGCAAGTTTCTCACAGACTCTGGTTTTCACTTGTGGTTTGCTCTCTAAATAAGTCAAAGAAGAAATACCTGTACATGATGCTTTCAGTGTCTGCATTCAAGATCCAAGGACTTGTTTGCCTGATCCCTAAGAGAGGAAGCTCCCAGCTTTGATGTCACAAGTCACAATACTAGATTCAGAAGATGGTCTGTTGAGCTACATGCAGGAAAGGACTATAAGAGCACAAGTGGCTGCTTTGAGCTTCATAGTTTTGGGGACTCTGCAGTTTTGTGTGACAATGCAAGGGAGCCCATTCAGTTTGCTGACAACAGTGCTCTCAGCAGAAGTAGCTGCTCCCCAGACCTCTGCAAATTGAAAGGCCAGACTTAGCCATGCTGTTTCTTAAAAGTGACATAGCCACAGGAATGGATTTGTGACAAGATGGCAAAAGAACAAATCCCACCATAAAAGAGCAACAATGAAAGGCCGTAAGGGGGGAAAAATGAATTCCAGAGTGGGCTGATGTGCTTACGCAAGACAATTTACACAATCACAGCATTGTACAAAGAAACAAAGATATGGCCTTGGGGAAGCCACTGCCATTTTGTAAGTAATAGTTAAAAAATGCTTGCACTGACTGTACCAAGAAATGCCTGTAGAGGCAGGGGCCCTAATAAGGAGCAGCAGGCAGCACCCCAGTGGGTAAACAAAAAGACATGGCTCCCTGAGCAAGAGGCTGGCCCCTCATAAACAAAGGGCTTTATGCAGAGTTGCATGTGCTGGCTGTACCTCTGGGCTGGGCAGCCTTGGAGGCTTCATGTAAATTCTCCTGGGCTGGACATATCCTTAGAGATGCAGCAGAACAAGAGGTTTCACAGCGAGAGCTTCCATCCTCACTTTACGTTATTGTTTTCGTCTCCGGTGCGTTGGGCACTCAGCATGCTCAGCTGTGTTTTTAGAGCAAGTTCCTCCAGCATGGCTTCTTTGTTCCTGTTCTGCTCCAATCTGCTTGCATTTAGGCTTCCCCGGCAGGGTGGGAAAACTCAACAAGTGTCAGTAAAAATTAGCTTTTGTTTTCATCTTTCAAGCTAAGAATCTAGCAAATGCTAAAAAGTGCTTCAGCAATCAAGTGTTGTGGGAAAAAGGTGCTTTTGCAGCTAGAAATATAAATTACTGGTGACTGATTTGGGAATTTGGTAGCTGGCATTCAAAACAAGCAGTACCTCCCTGAGGTCATCCAAGCAGAGTGGATGAGGTGGTTTTAAACTGTTGACCGAGTTTCCAAAATGTTGGACGTTAGGATTTCAGATTGTGGGATTTCTCGTTTCCTGAGGTAACTTATGTTTGTGTAAGCATAGATTAGAAGTTATTTTTATAAAGTAACAAATAAAACTTGGGAAAATAATCGATAAGGAAAAAACCCAACATGTCAGGTTTTCTAAAGGAGCCTTAATGTATCAAGTACTCGGCTTCATAAAACTGCAGTAAGATTTGGTGGCAAAATCCCAATCTAGATGATGTTTTGCTAGTAAATAAGTAAATGTCCTATAGATTTCAGAAGCAGAATGACACTTCTGTGGATACATCAAACACAAGTTCCAAGGGAGTAAAGAATTGCTGCGAGCAGTTTGAAGTGAAGATGGTCAGGCAGTTATAAAGTAAGTGGTGGGAGGTGTTACTGCTTGTCTTCTTCCTAGTATTAGATGTGAGACTTCAGTTTAAATGTCTAAGAAGAAAATTCCTAACAGTAAGGGCTAGCTGTCAGGTTAGGAGATGGCAGACACACCACTCTTTCAGCTATTTGAAGCAGACTGCAGAGAACACTTGAGAATATACAGCCTGAAATGCAGCAGCAGCAGCTGAGGAAATGGTGAGGCTAACTCAACAGGCTGTTCCATTCTGAACTGTGACTCTTGATTCCTCCAAGATTCCAACACTATCCTTCCTCTCCATCCTGCTCAGATTTTCAGCCTTAGCTAGAACTATGTAAATATCTACTACAGTCAACTAGTGTGTAATTTCATGTGTCTCTACTTTCTGATTTCTTCATTTTCTAGACAAAATTGACAAAGAATTGTCAAAGATGACACAACAATCCTTCTCATATCCCTAGCTGGACAAGCTGTACAGCTGTGCTTCTGTTTCCAAGCCAGTAGGTTCAGCATCAGAGAGGAGCAAACCACCTTGGCACGGATGTGCAAGTTAGGTGGGATTTAGGTCTGTGGCAGTGTCAAAGGGACCATTATTTTAGCACTATCTACAGCATTTCAGATAGGTATACTCATGGATTCTTAGGTGCCTATGCAGTTTTCCAACACCTCTCAATTTAGCAAGTGTCTAAATTTAAGCCACCACTTTGCCACAGTGTCACCTTCAGCAAAGAATTTGCTGGCACAGTGCACTCTATGAGGAAGAGCACTGCCCTCCTGTGCTTCAATGTCCATTATCTTTAGATTCTTCTGTACTAATAGCATAACACTCTCTTTCAAATAGATTTAGCCAAAACCTTGAAAACATTTTTTCTCCTCCACTGTGTTTTTTCTAAATAATATGGTAGACAGATATTGCTGTATGTGTGTCTGTGAGGTTATGCCAATTTGTTATGAACCTGCCTGACACGATACTCCAAATTGTACTAGTGACCAGTGATTACAAATGGTTGTTTTGTCTCTGTTTTTGTTTCAGTTGAATGTAGATCTTCTAGGATCAAAGGGCTCTATAATCAGAAAGATGTTATGAAAGAAATGTTTCCATGTCCTCCTGCCATGTGCCTTAAGGCTACAAAAGAAGCTGTCTTTCAAATCTGAAAAAAATAGTAATAAAAAGGCAAACCATCAGTTAGAATGTGGAATTGTCTTCAGTGTGAAACTCCATGGCCAAGTCATGTAAAAGGGGACAGGAAGAGAGGGAAAACACGGCTTTAGGGAAAGACTCTGCTAATCTAGATGACTGAGGTGTTCTCTGGCAGAATTTCTAGGGGTCTGCTGCACAGCAGACCAGCAGTAAATCCAGGAGGCTGTTGTACCAGCTGAACCATGAATATGTTGAAAGAGATTATGTCCTCTGAAATGAATGTTTTTGGGGATTGCAATTGTTTGTAATTCTGTAATGAGAATTTCAGGTTTGTGTATAAACAGTGGGAAAAGTGAACTAAGTAATGCAAACTAGTACTTTACTTACTTTTGAGAATTCTTTTGTAAAACTTGATGTTTACATGACAGTTAGCACTGTCCTCTTGCCAGAAGATATTGAAAAGGAAGGAAATGAACTGTGCAGTCATTTACACCCCATGAAAAGACATTTGATAGCTTAGAAAGATTTCTTGGTTTCTCTAGTGACTTGTTTCTAATGCAAGCTTGCTGTCTTTATATTCTGGTCATGTACAGAGTCAAGCAAAAGCAGCACTGGGAAAAAAAAAAGAAAACGATAAACTGTAGGGCCAAATCCATTCTAATGTAGCTTCACCACAGTTGGTGGAGTTAAGCCAGGAGATAATTTGTCCCAAAGATTTTGGAGCAACGAAGTATTAAACTGAAGCTTAATAGAGCATTAGAGCTGACAGGAATAGCAGGAATTTATTTGCAATTAACTTTCACTCAGAATATAAAGAAAAATGGTAAAAGAAAAATTTTCCAAAGCTGTAATGAGCATGCACAACCTCTGTCTTCTCTGAAAAGAAGGCTGGCCTTTCCCATAGGTTCCCATAAACATATCTCCCTATAAATATACACTGTTTTCTCCTGGGTTTGATCTGCTCATTTGTCCAGTTAGGTCCATGCAACTGGTAACTTTTAAGGCAGAGTCCTTGCCAAAGCTGTCTGTGCTCTCAAAATAAAACAAAACATTGCACATATGAAGAAAAAAAAAAGTGTGTTGCTGATGAAGACAATGATAGGAATGACCTAGTAGGACAGATGCACACCATAATCACATAATAAATACATTGTTACTGTGTATGGTATGACATCACAGATGTGCCTGAACACACTTGATGATTTAGCACCTTTGGCTGTGAGATAAAGCTGTGCCAGATTATGACAGAAAACAATCCAGGCAGCTGAACTATGAAATGTTTTCACAAAGACCATAGGTAAATGATTTAATAAAGTGTCCTGCTTTTTTCAATATTGTAGGTTTGATTCTAAAGGACAACAGGTGCTCCATGATCAAAGACCTCCAATTACAAAGATGTGTAGGACAGAGAAGCAATACTCTGGGGTGGTGGGAGTTCTGTGGTTTTTTTCTCTGATTTTCTTTTTTCTATTGTATCCTATCAAGAGGCTCTGGGTATTTAATATAATTCCTTTCCACACAATCCAAGCCATTTTCTTTTCTAGAGTAAGGATCCAAGAAACTTTTGGTTAAGTCCATTCAAGGCTAATAGTTAACCTGATATTCTTCACTTTGATCTGGACTACATTATTTCTCTTTTCTATTCCTCTTTGATAATGGCAGAATTCTCAGAGTTTCAGATAAATTTTTCCAGGTTTGGATTCCTATCGAAAACATTCTAGGCTTGATAAAGTGAATTGGCTATATCTAGATTAAAGCCCACTCCAATGACCTCAAAGAGAGTAACAACTGTATTAGCTAGAGATATTTGAGATCAAGTATAATATTGCTAGTGGAACTGAAAGTCATCTGAAATCTTAGTTTCGATATCTTCTTTTGATGGTATAATGCAAGGTTTCTAAACCAGTACAAAAGGCTTGTAAGGATACTTTTTGTGTAAAGGAAATTCATCAGTACTGGACTAAGAGGGCACCAAGAAGAGTATTTGCTCTGAGGGTAGATGATGTTATGTACTCTTCAGACTGGGTTCATCACCATCTGTCCAGACTTAACACTCTTGTTACAGTGCAGTACCAAATTCCGGAATTTCTCTTCATCCAACTCCTTTCCAGTTCTGTCCATTATGAACCTGGCTCTGAAGGTGTGGAAGTTCTTTTGCTCTTGCTTGGTACAATAATTTGAGGGAAGCACAGACTTTGGAAACACCACTGACAGCCTCAGTGGAAGTGACTGCTTTGGTGAGCCCACTTGAAGCCCAACACAGTGATCACTTTTCTGGTACTGCTGACGTGATTCCAGTCCTAAATTCCTGCTTTGTCGTGCTGACAGAGATCAAGAACTATGCAGTACTATTTTTTGCTTGTCACAGAAACAAGCAAGGATCAACTGTGGACCTCTCCTGAGTTAATGGTTTAATCATGGCAAGTATCTTTCTTCTACTAATATATATGTAACAAACTCAGGCCTGAAGAAAACTGCAGTGTTGTGTTCTTACCCAGAGCAATTTGTGAGCTCTAGGAAAGGCTCTAAAAAGAGCCAAACAGGAATTAGTTGTCTGTTTCTTGCTTGTTCATTTTTCTCTCCCTTTCCCTAAAACTTTGCTAGAAAGAAAACTTTGTTTCACCCTTCCCTTATTCCGGATCATATGGATCAGAACAGGATCTTGTCCTGAATCTTGTTTTAATCAAAATAGGCAGGTAGCACTAGCACAGGAGCCTATTTTTATCATCTGAGAAACAGCTGTAGTTGAATCAAGAAATAAATTGCAGCCTACAAGAAATTTCAGTGGTCCAGGCTCTGGTTATCAGCTGTCCCCAGAACACAGTTCAAGAACACGTGCGATGGGTCCTAATACACATACACGTGCTCTGGGGGGAGATGGATTAGGTGAGGACAACACTCTGAGCCACACTGAAAAAAGACTGAAAGGCTCAGTTCATTCACCTCCTATTCCCCACTCTAGAAAAAAACACAAGGTGTCTTACTACAAATCCCCTGAATTTCAGGTTTTGGTTTTGGCAGGTGATTGCATTGAAAAAGTGTTTGCAGATAAACAGGGTGAAAGAGAAACCAGGCAGGCATGCTGGCACAAATGACCCTGTATTTAGAGTAATGCTGCACACAGGTTAGCTAAGGAGTTCATTGGAATAGTGTCATCTGAAAAACTGGGGGGAGGTGGACATGTGAGTTTAACTTTTTTTCTGATTGCTGTCCATAGTCGAGATCATCTCTTATGTCAAAGGGAGGCTGCAGAGACCCTCTGTTCATTTGGGTAGAAGCAAAGCTTCCTGGTAAGAGGGCTAGAGAGAGCATCTCCTATTAACCTTTGTGTATTCCATAATTCAGTACATTATATGGAGGATAAATGCTCCAGAGAAGAAAGGGCTTGTATTAATAGTGTCATTCACAATTTGTGGGAGGTTGTCTGTCACAACAGACCTGGTAGAAACTCATGGATAGAGGCAGACTCTGCCCCAATGAGTTTGTCCTCTAGATGATGACATAGACTGAGGATCAGAAAACAATGTGGGATTACTTTTGGGTTGAGAGCATGTGGACTACATTCTATCGGCTCTTGTAGTCTTGTTAATGACTATAGTGGCCACATCAAGTCCCCACTCAAGTGAGCCACAATGTTCTGATAGCAAGTGGGGAAGTTCTGGGTTAAAGTAGACAGTGGTGGTAATGTAGTTTGAAGGTTGGCTTCAAGGACAACACATTCTTCTCCTTAGTTCAAAGTCATCCCTTTTAAGAATGACACTTCATTTTATGCTTTCAGCTCCTTCTTGTGAAGGATTAAGCTGTATGTGAGGCTGCAAGTTTACAGCAGCAAAAGAAGGAGGCATGAGTTAAAAAACATTTAAACCTGAAAATAACAGCTGGACATAGACAAAGTATGAGAACATGAATCTTTCAGGCTGTAGCTGAAGATCAAACGAACTGAGAGAAGTTGCTTTTTCCATCAGTATTTTCACATGGCTCTGCCTCCAGGCTTCAGGCAAGACCAGAAGCAAAAGTGCCAAAATATCATGAGAAAAGCTGCTCTTGCAAAATTTCTGGCCTGACCAGAAGTAGGAAAATCTCATGAAAGACTGTTCTCGTTTGCTTTCCAGCCCTGCTTGGCACATCCAGGAGGCTAAACCAGGTTCCCCTTGGTTTTGAACCATATTTGAATTCTTCTTTGGTTTCTCATGTCTTTTGTAAATAGTACTCTGTAAACCTGTGGTATGTCAGCTGTGCTGACTTGACACACTGATCCCCAGACCAGTGCAGACCAGCTGTGATTAAGTGTTTTTCACCCCTGTCTAAAAATTATTTATCATTCATTGCTAAGCGGAGATTCTGAGTCTATTGCAGTGGGAGCTACACAAAAAGACAGAAAAATACTTTGGCCAAAAGAGCTGACTGTAGCAGGTCAGAGGGGCTTTTGCCACAGTTCCTCATCCATAAAACATGGGCACATAGGATTGCTAATATCACTAATACAAGTGTATATAACTAGTCAGCATCCAACCTACATGTTTTTGAATCTTAGTCCAGATCTTAAGCCACAAGACCATTCTCTCACTTCCAAATTAATGTGTTACACATTACAAGAAGTCTAAATGCAAGAAAGGAATATCTGAAAAACATGTTGTGCAGGAAACTGGCTGAGATTCAGTCTGTTGCCTCAGTGAGTTCACAGTCAGCCTGACTCTGACCATGTAAGCTTGTATGTTCTATTGTTGTGCCTGTGGTAGACAGTAAGCAGAACCAATTTTAAGGTCAATATGCACAACATCTGTGCTTACTGAAAGAAAAAAAAATATCTGACTCCCACATTCTGAAACTAGTAAAACTAATGATGACATAGAGAAGAAAAAGATATATTTTTAAAATACATATGTGATTTAGAGAATACATGACTGTATAGTTGAGTACTGTAACTACCAAACAAAGGAAAGAAAGTTGGGAGAGCTTGCTGACTCAGCAAGCCCCTGTGGAATCAAGTTCTCCAGAAATTTTCCATTCCTTTAGTGTCAGTTACTAAAAACTATATACTTTTGCTGGCTTTAGAAATTGCTATTTCAGTTGCTACAATGTAATTGAAGTAAGAACATGCTTCTCATTAAACAATCCCCTTCCTGCATGAAATAAGCAATATGATTGATTTCAATGAACTACAGGCACATAGTCCAGTTCTCTTTATATTAAAGAAATGAGACAAAACTCCCATGCTGTTTTCAACCTATGTTTTATAGTTATGACATGTAGCCAATAGCAACATGCTGCACTGAAGGTCTGGGGACACACACATTTACCAAAGAGGACCTGGCTAGGATTTTGAAAAGCATGAATTCCCTGGGGAGAATCTGTGTGGTACTGCAGTGCCTCAGGGCAAACTGGTACAGCCAAAGAATATATTTCTGACTGTGCTAGAAAGATGCCCCATGCAAAGTCCATTAGGCAGAACAAACACAGTTCTGTTTTACATGATACAAATGGATTCTAAGGGCACATTACCGCCTTCTTGTAAAAAAGGATCTTCTTTGTGATTGAAATTCCTGAGCATAGTGCACACTGCAGCTAAACTGGGGAGGTCTGCACACAATCTCTCTGTTGTATTTCTGTGGTGAGTATGTGGTACTGCAGAAAACAATAGCAGAAGGGACAGTTCAGTCCTCACTTAACAGTGCATGGGCTTATATTTTGACTTATAATATTTCTATAACTTAGCAGAATTGAACTGTCTAGGATTTAGTACAAGAAGCAGTATCAAAGAGCAGCTTCTGGACCAGAAGTGTTTAGAAGTAGTCCATTATTTGGCCTAAAGATGTTGTGATGCAGAGCTTCACACTGATACAGTACAAAGACAAAGCATTACTATGGATGTTGTATGCCAGATGCTGTAAGAAAGATCAGAGTCTGTCATAGAAAACCTGATATATTTTGGGAAGGTTTCCAACTTTAATTTTCTGTATTTATTTTGTATAAAGTACTTGTCCCTTCCACTGTTAATATTAGTTGTTAACTAGTAGTTGAGAAAACTCACTTTCTAGTTTTCCCAGCCCTGTGGGACCAGGCACCTTTGTGGCTTTGTAGAAGAAACAATGGCTAGCAGAGTCAATCCAAGACAAGTGACCATACAATAAATCACTAATAGTATTGCTCCACTGCTAGATAAAAGAGGACAATGGCTGCAACTTGTTAAAAAATAGAGTGATTAGATTTTGTTAGCTGACCAATGCATTCCTTGGAGTACCAGTATGCTTTTCATTTCAACTAATGCCTGAGAATTTCAACTTTCCTTCAAAGAAGTAGCAAATTAAGATTTAAATTGCAAAATAACAAACCATTGCCTCCCAGACTTCCTCTTCTCTGATGGTTAACCCATCCCCAAGTGTTTTAAGCACATATTCTGTGAACTTGTAGAGTTCTGATTGAAGAATATTTTCCACAGATCCATCATGGTTATCTGCCAGCTGTGCTGGTTTTGTTTCCAGAAGTACACCATTAACTAAAACTGCATGATCACTACTAAAACAAATTACTATTTGCTGTATATTTCACTTCTCTTTCTTGGGTAACCTTCTCCAGAGTGAAATAGTGTTAGTTAAAGGTAAGAAAATGATAAAGACATAAATACTCTCATAAATGGCTCTAGAAAGGATCACCACCACGACACAACTCTCCCACTAAAATGATGAGCCAAAAGCAGGGATGCTCAGTGTAACTAGTTCTTATTCTTTTCTAGTCCTTAGTTCCTGTCTTGACTAGCTTAAGCCACAGCTCTGGAAACAAAAGGTTGAAAGGGAAATCAATGGTGGGTTGATTTAATAGTGAGATAGAAATTAGAACAGTGACAACAACTTATGCTGGCATTTAGGAACCATTAGTTTGAATGATGATGTGTATTTATTCATGTAGAAGGTGTTTAGGATTGATTTGTGGGCCTTCAAATTGAGTTACTGGCCTTAGAGCAAGTCCACAAAGTGTGATTGGAAGTGTAAGAAGCAAATGGGGAGCGAGAAAAAATATTTCAGAGAAACTTCTGTGCCAGAATAGCAAAATGACTAGCATCACAAATTCAAACATCATTGGGCAATCATGAAAGCCAGTTAAATAACTTTTCTCCAAAATTATCTGAATAAAAAAGTGTTCAGAAAATAATATTTGATTAATATTTCTAAGCTTCTATCAGTTTGATAAAACAAGCTATGCTGTTTCAACTGGGGTTTTTTAATGTTCTGTGATTTTCATAGATGCACAAAAAATCTGTAATTTTTCATCAACTATAACTTTGAAATGCTGTTGTTCTAAAATTTCTTCTGCAGAAGTTTTCTAGGATTTTTATCCATTACACTTTACAGATAAACATTTAAAACATGGTATTACGTGCTTGTAATTATACAATGTCCCTACAGGGCAAGGGACCATAAGTAGAATTATAATTATACCCATACAAACAATTATATAGATAGGGTCAAAGCCAAACATTCAAAATTAGAAAGGCTTTTATATTTTGGAAAAATACTAGAACATAGAATACTATGACTCTTATTCATAGTGATGACTTAGTAATTTAGTGTCACAAATTCACCATTCCCTGAATCAGCCCCATAGTTGAATTGGTTCTAATGAGTGCTTTTCAGTGTCAAAAGCAGTTTAGGGGTGAGTTGAATCTGAAAAGAAAAAATCATTGGTTTTGATATGTGGATGCTGAAGCAAACCTGTCTTGTTGTTTCACTTTGATATTATTACTTGGAGATGTAGCCAGAAAGAGGAACACAGGTAATAAGGACTAATAAAGTCTGTGGAGTGCCTGGGATGTGGTAAATAATGAAGACATCAGCTAGCTGATACAGTGATTTCAATCACTGCATAAGTGGCACAGGACCATGTTTCACCATGGGCAAATGTGAAACTAAAGCTGCAATTTGTTACTATAAGTAGAGGTTTCTTCTCAGGAGAGTGATTCAGAATCAGCTAAACTTGAGTTTCCAGTATAACACTATGAAAAAATTAACCTTTTTCTTCATCGCTGCTGATCTTGTGCACTACAGCACTGGTGGTTTTTTTGTTTGGTTGTTTAATCAAAGCTAGTCATTAAAAAGAAAAAGAAAAGCCTACTCTAATTTAGTTCTCTGAGCAATTAGGTCGGCCGTGCAGAAACAAGCAGAAAGTTTACTACTTCCAAGGATCTAAGTGGGTAGTAACATGCTGGGAACAGAGTATGGATCTGCCACAGGCCAGCTCTGCAGGGCTGCCCAACATCTGAGCCAAGGATGGCAGCTGAGATGCAGGTATTCAGAACTTGTATCAGCAGCCTTGGATCAGAAAGAAGCAGGCAGGTTTCTAGGGAGTGGCATTGGACAAAAGGAGAAATGTTTGGTTTATGTGGAAATGCATGGAAACGTACAAGGTATGGTAATTGTTCAAGGAAGTTGCCTTGCCCCTTCTGACAACTCAGGATTGGCATAATCATTGTGATTTTGAGTTCTTTCCATCACATGAACATGACAGCTGTATAAAGTAAGAGTGCCACACCGACAGAAATTCTCAACTAGCAGTATGTTCTTGCTTATGCTGTTTGATACTGTGGACCAGATAATCCAGTATTACAAACAGATGCATCCTGACAGACTTGAACAGAATCATTCTCATTTGTCTTTGAGGGCTGGCCACGCTGGGCTTGCCTGCCTTGGCCTTTAAAGCTAACACACAAAACATTACTACAAATCAGGAGAGGTGGTGAGGTAAAACCCAGCTAATATGGAGAAGAAAGAGTGAAGATCTTGAAAATCCTGGTCCTGTTGTTATGTTTCAAATGGAGAACTAATAGCAAACTGTAACTGCAACACAAAATCTGCAGTGCAAAGAATATCCTCTGCCAAGAAGATGAAAATACTAAAGCCAGTGCAGATAGTCTGACTTAAAACTGAGTTCTGCTTTAGTTTCTCTTTCTTTCCATTCTCTCATTAAATTGGAACAGAGAAAATGGTATTTGAGGCAGTCAAAATGTGTACTCTATATCATTGTTTCTGTGTGTGTTAATCCAATGCATTGAGATTCATTGCCCCCAGCATCTGAAATGCACTGCCTGCCTCAAGAGAAGTTTCCATGTCAACTACTTAAATGGGCAAGATTCTCTCAGTTCATTGACTTGACTGGGTTTTTTTCCCAGACTGTATTTGAGGGGGAAAAATGCTGCTTTTCATAGTTGTGATTATCTGTCATGACTATACCTCTTACTTTCTATTTTATGGGACTGGTAGGATGGTAGCTCTGAAGAAGCTACTTCCAGAAGTGGAAATTGCAGGCTGCAATGCATGCAACCCTAATTCTCTCCATGACAGTGCACTATGTCGTGGAAAGTGCAACTGTTCTAAGCCCTGTCAGAGTTTAGGTCCAAGTGACTTCTAATATCCTATTAATCACATATTTTAGCATCCACCTTGTTAGACTTTGCATCTCAGATGGCAAAAAGGTTCCCTAACAGTGAAAACCTGTTCAGCATGACTAATACGCAATTCAAAAGGCTCCCCAGGTTTTGTCTTGTGTAGCTGATGTGTAGCGTGGGAGAGATTAAAGAAGACAGAATTAGACACTTTCCATTGGTATCCAGTGGCAGAGGAGATCTGATCCAAAAGGCAATGGGCAAAAATTGAAATATCAGAAATTCCCTTTAAATATAAGAAGAGCTGTTTTAGGGTGAGGATGACTGAGCACTGACACAGAATGCCTGAAGGGGTTGTGGTGCCTTTATCCTTGGAGATACTCAACACCTGAATTGGACAGGGGGTGGGATTAGCTGATCTCCTCAGACCCCTACCAGCCTCAGCAGGTTTGTTGTTTTTGTTATTTAATATTCCAGAGTCATGTGGAAGGTCTCCTGTAAAGAGAGGTCTCCTGTACCTATGTTTTGAAGAGTAACAGGGAGAATAAAAGTGGTATTTAGTATGAGAAGTATAGGGAGGTTTGGAAACACCAGGGGGTTTTCAGCTTTAGAAGTTTAATATAAATGTGCTGAGCACCTCATTTCTTGGTTTATATATGAATTGAAAAGTATATTAGACTAGATTTTGAAGAGGACTGAGTGCATGACAATTTCTTCTTTAAATACCTACAGATCTTTAGTGAATTGTCTTCAGCTGTCTTCACTTTTTACAGAAATTTGAGCAAACCTATTTCCTCCCATACTTCTGGTAAACTAAAAATGCTTTTTTTGTTGTAAAGAACAGTATCATATGAATCTAGTAACCAGCCATAGCTAAGCAAAAAACCTGAATATCAGAATACTGGTAACCCAACTGCAGGTTAAAACTGTACCAGACTACTCAGATCCAAATAAAACCAGACTCTTTTCCCACAAATTGATCATAAATGAAACGAAAATAGAATATTTTATTCTATAGGCTAGATGTTTAGTTCTACCTGTATGAAGTGACACTATGTCAGCAGAAAAGGCTCAGCTTATATGTGGTGCAACACCAGTTGTTCCATTTCTGTATTCTGTGGGATGTTTATCTGATCAGTCCACATCATTTTCTCCAACACAAAATCAAGGAGTCAGGGAGGGCTTAAAAGAAAAATCAGCTGACAGATGATCTGTCTTCTGGACATGTACTGTATGGTACTTTTTATAGTGTCCAAATTTGGTTATTTATCTCTAACTTAAGGAAGAAGGAATCAGGAATTTATTTTTCTTCTTTAACAATCAGAGTGGAATAAATCAACTTTACAAGGAGGCAGTGAATATTTACTGCTGGTGATTCAACTGCTAGCTGAGTCTGACATGGAGTCCTACTAAAACCTGAGCCCTAGTCTGGGCTTTTTCAAGAACTTCAAATTGCATTTTCACAGATTTGAATCTATACATTTAACTAGTTATGCTCTCTGCACTTTGGCTATGTTCCTTGCTGTAACATAACCACCCAAGATATACTAAAATACCCAGTGAAGAAACCACTGTGTCTTAACTTGCAAGATGTGCTAAGCAGATAAACATCATCTTTTCTAGAGTGATTAATAAAATGGCAGTGATGAATGACATGACAGGCACTGGAGATTAAAAGAGAAAATAATGGAAAAAAGGTTGAGTTTGGAAAAGGTAGATAAGGCTTTCTGGGATAAGTGTTTCTGGGAACTGTACACAAGGAATACAAGAGTTGTGCTTTCCATTCCCCAGTACATCTGTTTTGGTGTGCTAAATATCCATTCTTCTCTCACATCAATGGAAGGCATCGTGGAAAGAAGACTGAATGGGTCAAAATACTGATCTTAGATACTCTGGAAAATAAATGAGGGATTTAACTTTAGCAGCTGGATAAGGAGAGGAATTGATTGGGAAAGAATCTCAAGAATGGAGGTGAGATAAAGAGAAGGTATGACATGATGCAGAACGTGGGGTCAGCAGGGTCAGACCCTCTGTATGTACTCCAGTAATTCTGCTGGAGTGAGACAACAGCCTGTTTCTGAAAGCTGCCCATCCAAAGTTGCTTCTGTCTTCAGTTCCCACTGAAGTAGGTTTTTTTACACAGACAGAGATGGGAGCTAAAGTCCTTATTTAAGTAACCTTAGGGTGATGCTGTATAGCGCCCTCTGATTATTTTCAACAGCTGGTAGTCTTCAGGCAACAGCTGTCTTTTCACTTCTCTCACTTCCCTGGCTCTTATCTCTATAGCTTCTGCTTTTGGCCCTTATCAGACATCAAATGTATCAAGGGCTTGTAACAGAGACGACTATGAGGCAGAAAGAAAAGACATGATAAGAAATGTTTATGAAGAGTGATGCTTTCATAAGATACTGCTCTTCCTCATGTAAAAGAATGGCAAGGTCCAAGGGATTGCACTGAGGTGGTTTGCATCCTTCATGAAAGGATCATTTAGCCTGCCCCCCTTAAGAGCAGTGACTGATTACAGCTCTGCCACTGGTCCCCACTGTGGTTTCTGTGCAGCCATCCTGATGAATCTCTGTGTACAACTACCAGAGGAACTGGTTAAAACAACACAGCCTCTAATGCAAAGTCTGCACGCTGCACCCAGCCCTTAATCATCCATCATCACAAGTTATGACCATTGTGAACTGTGGTTCAGATAAGAGCAGCTCATGAATAATGCACAGCTTGATAACCTGGGCCAAATACATAGTAGTGATTGTGTACTTGAAGGGCCTGTAGTTACAGAGCAGTTCCCTTTGCAGGAGGCACAGATTTCAATAGCTCTGCTCAGTCTGACAGCAGAGAGCTCTGGGGCCTGTGCAGATGCTACTGAGCAGCGTCCATGGGTAACTGTGCCACTTGACAGCTGCAAGATTTACCTCCACCATAACAGGTCTAATCACAGTGCTCCACAGAAAAGGAGTGCAATACTGAAAAATGTGGCATTTAAAAATCCTAAATCTACAGACTGCATCTCAACAAGTATGTTACAGGACTTTTGCATCAGAAGTAGCCTGGCCAGTGGCCTGCAGCAGGGGCAGACCTTGCTCGGGTCTGCAAGCACCACGGTCAGACAGATCTGGGAGAGGTGGAGCCACTGAGAGGAGGCCACTTCTGTCGACCACTCTGCTTTCAGTCACAAAGGAAACTTCTTGAGCAAAGCAGTACTGTGGGCCTTGGCTGAAGCCAAATACAGCTGAAATGAGGAAAGCTTGCAATGCCTCTCGTGCATACGGAAAGATGCTTCTCAGAGTCAAAACAAACCCTGATGCATTCTACTGTTACTGGAAGTACAGAAGACACCACTTTTAATTATTCATTATTAATGAATTATTTCATTCTGTACTAGCACTGACTTTGGTATATACTAGATTGTCTAGGGCTCAGAGTAACTGATACCATAATCACTCAATTTCTTCTCACTTTTGCACCAAGAATCTTGACTTGCTATCAATTTTACCTTCAAACCATCCCCCTGCTGCCCTCTGCTCTCTGAAAACACACTGAAATCTAAAGTTTCAGACATTCTAGGAATCTTTCCTGATTCTTTTTTTTTCCATTCTCTGAGAAACCCGATCCTCCAGAAGGGTGGGAGAGCTTATTGTTTTTTCGTCTGACATCTGGATTTCATTAGCAGACTCATGCGTGCTGAATCAGGAATGGGAGCTCAGAAGAAAGCAGATGAGAGTTAAAATTACATTAATGCTAAAAAAAAATGCCCCCTTCTCCAACTTTGCAAACACAACGTGTGAGTCACATTGTGAGCTCAGCACTACAGCCATATTAGCTGCACCCACTAATATTGGAGATATCACACCTCAAGCAGCTTAATGTTCTCAAGGACAACATTTATTATTTACTTATGTACCAGTATGTAAAAAGACCCCAACCAAACCTTTCCAGTAGTTTCATGTTAATACCACTGCTTTGCAGGTTTGTAGTGTGTCCTGTCTTCTATTTAAATAAATTTGGTATAGTATGAAAGGAAATAATTTATCAGAAACCAACCATAAAATTACAGTCAAAAGTTTCTGTTTAGGAGACTTCTGTAAACAGCAGCAGCAAGAGAGACCAGTTTTTTTGTAAATTTTACAGGAGTGTTAGCAGTGGCTGAGAAGCCTGACTTATTAATAACCACAGATTCCACAGCAGAAATAATAACAGGAGCAGTAACTCTGTGTCAGTGCTGTACACGGTGCTACGCTAACAACCTCTGGATGACTGAGAGTGCTCATCTTATTTGCTAAGGCTGATAGCTGCTGGCATACAATATCCACCTTTAGAACCTACTTTATCCTTCTTTTCCCTCCCAGTGCATCTGGCTCCCACACCTGGAGTGCCACGCTATCTAGTCAGACAGCCCTGTCTTCTACAGGCTCTAAGAAACTGAGGAGGCTCAAAGTGTCATTTGTGTTTGGGTCACACAGAGAAAGGGAGATTGACAAGAAGCTTTTGGTCATGTTCCATGAGATCAGGTGAGTCTAGGATGAGGAATCTAGCAATATTACAAAATGGTAAAAAGCTGAGAGAGCAGAGTGATTGATAGATAGATACTGGAGAAAAGCTGAAAGAAAAAAAGCTGGAGAAAAACACAGAAGTCAGGCTTTGACACTCCCCTGCAAGTCACCTCAAGAAAACTTCATATAGCACTGAGACAAGTCTTTATCTCCTCTTAAGGGCTTCACCTACACATTTGAGGACCACACGACATCACATAGGATACAACTGTGTAATGTACTTAAATTAGCCAAAAATTGATAGAAATTTGGAGTCACTAATGCAGAAATGGCTAGCATGCTGTAAAATCACAATACAGTTTTGTTCATGTAACAGCACTCTATGCTACCTCAGGAGATAAGGGTACCACCTTTCCTGAGGAAGGGATTTGCCTGTGGCAGGTGATATGCAGGTAAATACGTATTTCTCATCACATACCTCAGGATAGGGATGAGGCCTTTAATTTATACAAGTAATTCTTTTCAAAGAAAGTGGACAATTCATGGGCTTGATTTGATTTTCCTCTTTCTCATGTTTTGTGCAAACATTTTGAGCAGTGGCAAGTGCAGCACAAAAGCCACTGCAACCATTTTGGTGCTGGTTTGTCCTCAAATAAAGTATACAGAGAACCTGGTCTAGGGACAGCTGACATAACAGGAGGGATTTTTTTCAGGATTTTTGAGAAAACTTATGAAGACAGCAGTGAGGTTTCTCTTTTTGTTCTAATCGATTAAACCTCCTTAACTAGAGTTTACAGAAATCTGTTTTAAGTAGTAGAGCTCTAATTTGCTATAGAAGAAACAGAAAAAGGAAGAAATACAAAATGCAGGTCTGGAATGACTACTATTACATTTTGTTTTTTAAAACTACTTAAATCTTTCTACTTAAATGATGAATCACCTTTGATCTTCTAGGAAAGCTTTTTTGTTTGCCATTTATTTCAAAGAAGCCTTTCTCCTCCTCGCTTTTTGCTCTTCTAATTTTTTCAACTATGTAATCAGGAGTTTGGGAACAAGAGAAACATGACTTCTGTATAAAATCATCTCAGCTACCTGTGCTCTCATGAAGCCTTCTGGGGGTCTCCTTTCTTTAAATTGCCCATGTAAGACTGGGAGGGCAGTGTTTGGGAGGGCTGGGTGTGCACTTGGGCTGGGTGTTCTTGGCTGCCAGGTGCTGTGGGCAGCCTGGCTCAGGTGCGAGTATTGATTTTTCTGGGCTCTTGCAGAGTTTTAACTATAGCTGCACACCTGCAGTGTGGTTAAAAATTAGAACTGGACTTGAAACCAGTATTTTGTATGAGAAATCTTTGAACCTGGGAAATGTTCAGGGTTACTCTGAACTCATGTCCAAGATTATAGCTTGAGACTGTGTCGAAGACTAGTTGAAATGTGTTACTTCTCTGCAGAATGACAACAGAATTATTTACAGGGCTCAATAAGGCAGAAGATCTCAGAAAGTGCTGCTGTACTCCTATGCTCATTTCTGCACAGTTAGGGAATGAGTTAGAAACAAAGAGCAGCAAGTTTCTTGTGGAAAATCAATCACAAATCTTAAGATAAACTAGCTATCAAGATTATGTAATTTCCAAAATGTCTGCAGTTGCTGCTAAAATCCCCAAATGTTTCAACTTAAGTGCCTGTATATAGGCTTTATTGCTTTAGCTAATAATTTGGCACTGAGCAGGCTCAGAAATAAAAGGCTTATTCTTTGTTTTCTCTATTTACTATACAAACATTTTCGCTTTCCTGCCAAATGAAGGACTTTTGGAAAAAAAAAGATGTCTGAAACCCTTTTTTCTCCAGTTTTTTAGTCTTAAAAAAAAAGCCTCTACAAACCTGGGAAACACCTCTTTAAATAACATGACTTATAATTTATAGTATAAAATATGAAATGTTAAAGAATGAAGTTTACCCCAAGCCTCATGTCCATGAGGCTGACATTCCCTGTATCAGTATAGCACAGACTTGTGCTCCTGATCCATGCAGTGCTGCTTTCTCCTCTGCTTCTGTCTCTCTCTCAGCCAGTCTGAAGGATATCCCACCAGGCACAATGACAATAGCTACCTGAGAAACTCTATTTACATCTCATAGTTGACCTTTCTATACCTATGAGAGGAGACATATCCAAATATATAAGGTTCCTTCTACATATATTGATATAAGCCAGATACAGTAGAATACCACCGGTATTTGTGCTATACCAAGGAAGTGGAATAGGGATTAACTTCCATTTAGTATCTTAATTTCTTGAGGGAAGTGATACAATAGGAGAGACAGGCAGGACTGACTGATACATGCTGACAGCAGGAAAATGAGAGGGGCCCCCTGGGCTGGATTTGTGTCTTCACGATCTACTGACTGTCCTGGGACAGCCAGGAAAGCCATCTACTGACTGTCCTAGGACAGCCAGGAAAGCCATCTACTGACTGTCCTAGGACAGCCAGGAAAGCCATCTACTGACTGTCCTAGGACAGCCAGGAAAGCCATCTACTGACTGTCCTGGGACAGCCAGGAAAGCCATCTACTGACTGTCCTGGGACAGCCAGGAAAGCCATCTACTGACTGTCCTGGGACAGCCAGGAAAGCCATCTACTGACTGTCCTGGGACAGCCAGGAAAGCCATCTACTGACTGTCCTGGGACAGCCAGGAAAGCCATCTACTGACTGTCCTGGGACAGCCAGGAAAGCCATCTACTGACTGTCCTGGGACAGCCAGGAAAGCCATCTACTGACTGTCCTGGGACAGCCAGGAAAGCCATCTACTGACTGTCCTGGGACAGCCAGGAAAGCCATCTACTGACTGTCCTGGGACAGCCAGGAAAGCCATCTACTGACTGTCCTGGGACAGCCAGGAAAGCCATCTACTGACTGTCCTGGGACAGCCAGGAAAGCCATCTACTGACTGTCCTGGGACAGCCAGGAAAGCCATCTACTGACTGTCCTGGGACAGCCAGGAAAGCCATCTACTGACTGTCCTGGGACAGCCAGGAAAGCCATCTACTGACTGTCTTAGGACAGCCAGGAAAGCCATCTACTCAGTGTCCTGGAACAGCCAGGAAAGCCATCTACTGACTGTCTTAGGACAGCCAGGAAAGCCATCTACTGACTGTCCTGGGACAGCCAGGAAAGCCATCTACTCAGTGTCCTGGGACAGCCAGGAAAGCCATCTACTGACTGTCCTGGGACAGCCAGGAAAGCCATCTACTGACTGTCCTGGGACAGCCAGGAAAGCCATCTACTGACTGTCCTGGGACAGCCAGGAGGGGCTGAGCTGGCCCTGTTGGCTGCTGCCAGCAGGAACTGCTGGTCTGCCTTTAGCCATTTGCTCTTGTTCACTGCTTTTGCTGTTTGCCAGCTTCCTCCTCTGGACAGTAACTTAAGAGGAAAAGGGAGGGAGAGCCGAGGCAGTTCACACCCCTGACAGTCATTTTCTCCTCAACAGCCAGAGCCTTTCCCATTTCCATGACACCATCCCAGCCTCTGCTTAGACCTTGAAGGCCTTTTGTAATTGGGCTGTGGTTCATCAGAGAATGCATTTCCATTTTTGAGAAACAGGGAAACAAGGTTCTGGTAAAACTGGGGAAAGGAGTTGAAATATTTATACATTTGGCAGATGTGAAAATTTTTGGAATTTCAAACCAGAAACACCAAGACACAAATGTTCATTTGTGGTAAATTAAGCTTTTGAAACATTTCCAAACAAATTCTTGCAAAACTAATTCAAGCCATTGCAAAGTGAAAAGCTTCCACTTCAGGTATTTGCTTCAACTTTTGCTTTTTCAGCTGAACAGATTGTTGAAACATACTTTCCTAGAGAAAATTCATTTGGAAAAAAAAAATTTAATTAGTTTTTTAAATATAGATTAAATGAAGCTACCTTTTTACAAAAAGTGTTTGTGCATGGACATTTTGACAGGTGGTAAGTTTGGGGGGGGGCATATTTGATGTTGTAATAAATGCCTGTTTGCTTGCTTCTACTTTCATGTTTTAGCACTATTGTATTTTGCAAGAGTATTTCATTTAAAAGCACAGTGAGGAAAGATTATGGTAGATATTAGAGCTGGGAGACAGAGATCTTGAACAACAGTGATCTCTTATTGCAGAGCATGAAAATTTAGATAATTTTCATAAAGCATGTTATGATTAAATTTGAGGGGGACATTGGGAAATCACCAAGTCCAACCATCTGCTCAAAGCAGGACCAGCAGTGAGTTCAGGTCAGGTTTATTATGATTTTCTCCAGTCATATCTTGAATGCTTTTAAGCGTGAATGGAAATTCCACAACCTATATTTCACACTAAACCAGAATACTTTTATGAAGTAAGAAAAAATAATTCACTTAATTTTCCATTATTCACTTCTTATCAGTGCAAATGAGGAATTGATAAACTAGTGTGGTTTGACCTGGTAGTTCTCTCTTTACCCTATCTACAAATCAGCTTGTGGAGAGCTGGAAACCAGACCTTAGCTTCCCCCTCAAGAAGAATGCTCTCAGTACTAATTTCCAAGGTAAACACTAATTATGGTTTATCAGGAGTTTTACTGTAAACTAAGCAAATACTAAGTTGTTAGTAAACAGAGTTCATATTTAGACCAATAGCTATGTTCATTCTACTTCAGAGGAGTTTATAAAAGTCTCTCAGTGACTTGCATAGGACTTGGATCTGGTTTATTGTGCATGGATTTTAAATATAAATTATGCATGTTTAAGATAGTGAATTGTAATATTAGCATGCAGATATGCAATAGCAGAAACACAAGGCTGGGAGGTGCTTTGGGATGCTCTCCTCACTTGTTCCTGGACAGGATCACCAGTGCAAATGTTGATGTATGTTTATCTACACTGTTCTGAAAGCCCTCCAATGATCAAGAGCCTTCCCAAACACTATTTCAAGGCCTCACAGTTAGAGCAGCCCAGCTGAAGTCCAGTACTGGACTCATTAGCTGTGGCTGTGGAAAACAAACTGTGCCCTTCATGTGAGGCTTTCTACATATTTGCAGATTTTTAATGTGACTTTTTGTGGGAACAAACAACACTGGTTCTTCAGTCCTTCAACACAAGTCCCATTTCAGAGACCCCAAACTGCTTTTTCTGCTCTCCATTTTACCCTGAATTTCTGTGCCCAGCCTGGAGCCAGAGGAGGATTTATCAGTGCTAAAACCTTATTCAGTTTAAATTATAGGTATCTTTATGGGTTTGCATTTAAACTGTATTCTTTTCCTGATATCCACTATGTTGCCAGTTGGCTTGAAATTATCTAGACAGTGAATATACAAATGAGATTCAAACTGAATAAAAAGTAGTTGAAAACATCAATGAAATGCAATGCCTTTCTGTGGGGGTGATCCAACACCTGTCACAGCCCACTGGTAACAATCACACAGGACCTGGGACTCCACTCCACTCCACTGCAAAGGCCAAGCAAGCATTGCTCTCTTACAGTGTTTGCCTTTATCACCTCTGTTTGCACTGCATTTCCCACTGGGATATAAAAAACCCGTTTGAACTCGTATTAATGTATAAAGACTGAACCACAGCAATAATGGCTTAGTCATGGGCCTGAAGGAGGAGTTTGGTTTTGGCTGGACTTCCAGACTTTTGGGAATGTAATGTCAAGTAGTGTGCTAGACAGGAAAGGGGCACAGACACAGTTTACTAGGTATTTTCTGTTTTCTTTTTCACTATCTAACTGCTGCTATCTTGGTATGTTAGGGTTCAGTATCATCTTCTCAAGCCCTGCTTATCAAACAACTGGACATAAATACCACATCCTATAGACACAGCTTTAAAACAAGAACTCTGGGAACACGCCCTCAAAACAGGTCTCTTTGGATCCCCTCTGCTCATGTACAGCTGTCTGAATTATTTGCCTCTGATAAATGGTTTGAATCCATGACACACACAGCTTATTAAGAATTTCCAAAATAGTGCACAATGGGTATTTTTTGATCTTTTAGACTCTCACACAGCTTACACTTCCAGAGGTAAGATGGATGTGACCAAATTATAGCCCACTACACTTTGGCTACAAGATTTCTGCAAGTCTTCACAATAGAAGTAGAAATCATCTGAGAAAATACATTCAGCTAATCTCAGAAATGCTGAGAAAACTTGGCAGAGCTAAGTTCAAGCATAAGAAAACAAAAAATAACAGCCTGCAATAAATTTTGTCGTATATTTAATACCATGGAGTTGTCAAAGTGTCTCCATGTGAGCAAAAAACATTTTAAAATTTTAGCCAAGACCAAATCATCTATGATCATTTAATGCATGAATTTCTGAATGAAAAAATAGGAATAAATTAAATTAGTATGTTGTGAATAAACAGGACTTTTGAGACCCTCACATTCTTCCAGTATCTTGTAATGTGGAATTTTAGTATGTGCATAAGTACTTGCAGAATGAACACCTAAAAGCTCCAATTTCTTACAGAACTATATGTAGGTGAAGAAATATGCACTATACAAAATAGAGTAATGTACCTAAACATATTTCAAAGCTAGAGAATGAAGGGGCTGGACATACAGATTTTTTTCCTGGAGTGCCACACATAGGTTAAAACCAATTACATTTAGCAGAGATTTAATACCTTTTCCCTCCCTGTAATACAGGCTAACAGCTTCTCTCTCAGCACTGATCTTACTAACACCAGTGCTACTGCACCAGATGGAAGTTTAGCTGTTGTTTTCTTGTATTATTTGTCCCATATTTTCATCTTTATCTCTGCAAGAATACTACTAATTTTGGTGCTTTATTCATATCAGAGATTTCACTGTCAAGGCTTTACTAATTCTCTTGGCCAATAGAATTGGAGCATAAATAGAAGAGGCCTGTACAGCACCAGATTAAATGCAACAAGTATACTCTGATCAAAAACTATCATGGAACTTGAAAAAATGAGCCCATACAGGGTGTCAGATTCCTCCAAGAATGGGGAGATTAACCTCTCATCCTGTAACTGAGTAACAATAATGATATTTCACTCAGTTCAACAGAGAAGACATATTTATTTGGAGGCCATCACACAATATCCAAAAACCTGCAAAATGTAACAACTGTCACAAACATTTTCAGAGTGAGTGTTAGGATTTTCTAAGGTCAATAATCTCCTTTCATTCCAGAGATCTTTGAAACCTCACCTTTACTTTAAGAGAACGATAAATTCCAAGAGGTTTGTGTTTGTTTTGCTTTTTAAAAATATACCAGGACTTCTGAGCTAAAACCCAGAAAGTTAAATTTTGTGCATCTTTGTAGAGATGCTAGCTTGTTCCTCATCGCGATCTTAGTCAGCCTTTGGTACCTGGAGAAATCACAGCTGTGAATTCCTTGAATGTTATGCACCTTTGAGATCCTTGCTCAACCATAAGGCACAAGACAAATCAGATGAATGTTTCAGGCATGAGAGTTGCTCCAAACTTGCAGCCAAATAGCTGCCTGCTGAGCCAGCTCTGCTGCCAAAGATCCACTGTATCTGACCACAGGGAGGGACAGCTTCAGGGCAGCATGATCTGGCAGACTAAGCTATGGACTAAGAAGAAAGGACTAAACTCAGCTTGACACTGATTTCTTCCACATCCTGCATGAAACCACAAAAGCAAATCTATGCAAGCTCAAGCAGCCACAGCAATTACCTACTGCTCCCATTGACTTGAATATGTGTTCTCAAGGCACTTCAGCTTTACAGGATCTGCTTCAAAGATCACTGCTGGCAGTGGGAAGACTCCCACTGTTGGCCACATTGCTATGGACCATGCCATGCATTTCAGCCAGATTTAAACATTCAGTGCAAAAAGAGGCTAATAGTTTCCCATTACACACACACATGTCTGCAGCAGTGTGTCTGTACTTCTGTGAGCATGCACACGCATTTTCCTCTCTAAGTACAGTGTAAAATTGGGAAACACATTGTGCAACATTTCTGTCTCCCAGAAACTGGGATAAATAGTGGCAGTGCACGGGAATTTGACTGCAGAACAGTGATATTTGCCCATTTTATTTCCCCACAACATCACCAGGAGGTAAGGGTTCTTGCCTGTGCAAGAAATTTACAGGAATTGACAGAAAGGTTTTTTCAATGGGCTTGGCATTGGCACAGTATTTGAATACAGAGACATCAGTAGATGGAATGGGTGCTGGGCAGAAACACCAGGTAGAGCAGTTTGAAAATTCTGAATACAGAAATGCTTTGCTGGAGCTCCAAGCTTGGACTTCCATTGCTGTCTGTAGTGCCCAAATTAACAACTGGAATGACATAAGCAATAAATGAGGTCTAGGAGTTGTCTATTTACTTTCCTAAGTAGATTTTTGAAAAATGACAAAGGTTCAATCACTCAGCAACATCTTAGAATGTGAACTAAGTGTTTTATTTACAAATGCCCACATAGACTGTATCTAACACTGTACCCTGTACTTTCTGCATATTAAACTTATATGATAGGTCTGAGTTTAAGTTGATGACATCATGGAAGAGTAGTCATGTCAGTAACATTCATTCAATTTAAAGGAGCAAGATTCATTTTATATAGGCCACACTTGGTACAAAGGAACTCACTGTTCATATTTTATAGGATTTAAAAATAAAGATACAGTGATAATGGGTGGAAAGAGACAATGCAGGTTTTTTTAAAAAGGTCTTCTAATAATTTCTACACCTGCTGTATAAAAAAAAAGTCATAAAGAACCATATATCTTTAGTATTACTGGCCTAGAACAGATCGGTTTTTGTCCTGGTAAGGGAAAAAACTTCTGTGGTTATTATGCATATGTACAATGCCTTTGGGTACACAAATAAGTATACAAAGCTTTGACAGATCTATATACATATATATATATATANTTGTTTATTTTTTATAGCACTGTCAATGATAATTTAAGAGCAGTGCTATATTAAGAACACTGCTTTTAACCTTTATTCTCTACACATTTTTCAATTCATTCAAGTCAATGAGAAGTCTTTATGTGCAAGAACATCAGAGAAGCATGAGTAACATGTTATTGTCTAAGCCACTGAAACTCACAAATTAGTTTGGGAAAAAAATATAGGTATGCTATAAAGATGATACTAAAGATAAGTGCTGAGTTTTTCATAGAAACAATTATTGCAACAAACAGCTTTTTGCAAATGCAGGCAAATTGGAAATGATAAATCACAGTAATAGCATTGCTCTTATTTCTGGTAGTTTCTTAAATAAAAAAAAAAACACTATCACTATATATGACAAACTGCATGCCAAAATAATAGAAGTTGGCTAAAACCCATTTCAGTTTTAAAAGAGATAGTTGTCAACACAACATTAGACTAATTGCAGATACCTGAGGTACTTAAATACCAAACCTGGCAATTTTTATTTATAATTATTTAACCTCCTGGAATATGAACATCACTTAAGATATAAATCTGAACCGATACATGTATTTTCATCAACTTTTACTACAACAGAAAAAGAACATATCTTTTCAATGGTAGTCACAGGCAGAATTAAGGGAGGATATTAAATCCTAAAGTTGTTACACAATTTCTTTGCTATGCAGAACAAGCTTCATAAAACACTCCATTTCAAAATGTGTTTCTTATTAGGCAGTTTCAAAAAAAAACAAAAGAAAAATACTGTATGATTTCCTGATATGCATTTTGTCCAGATCAGATCAATTTATCTCTTTTCTCTATCCACGTTTAAGTACTTTAAAAACACTTAGCTACAGCCCTTTTTCTGGTAGGATTTGCTAAACAACTTTTATTTTTGACAGCACTAGCACAACTAAGCATTAAACCCTAAGATATTAAGCAGTGCATATAATGTTCAAATTAAGAAATCAGTTATTGTCAAAAGCAGTGGTAACAAACAGAGACTTTATGACAAAAGCCTGATCCTGCCATTGGTTCTCCCTGCTTGTGCACAACGTGTTCAAGGTTTTGAACATAACTTGTGTACACAGGGTCATCCTCTTTAGAACTGTCCTCAAACTCAGATAACATAAGGAAGGCGTGTATGTTTCTGTGAGTGCTTAACTCTGGTTTTTTTCAAGAAAGCACATGCTGATTAAACCACAAACCACTTTCCTGTGTTAGAAGAAATCTCCAGTTAAGCAGAATCAATTTCATATCACCTCTCCCTTAAGTAACATAAACAGCAACGTGCACACACAGCAGAAGGCACTGGCAAGCTCTGTTCTGGGATGTCACATGCACATGTAGTTGTGCATGTGCAAGGAGATGAAAAGCACACCAGAACAGCCATGAGAAGGACAGGGGAATAGAGGGTCTGTATACTTTTTGTAAAGAAACTGAGAAAACCCGGTTTGGTTAGTCCTACAGAATGAATGCTGAGAGAGGATATGATTGAATGCTGAGAGAGGATATGATTGCAGTCTATTAATACATCCTGAGATAAACACCAGGGAGGGATAAGAGCTATTTCAGTGGAGGACAATGTTGGCAGGAGAACAAATGACTATAAAGTGGCCGTGAGTTACACTCATCCTAGATATTGGAAGATTTCTAGTTAGGAGAGGACTGAGGTTCTGGAGCAGCTTCCCACGCCAGCAGTAGCAAGGGCAAAGTACTGAAATGCTTCCCAAGTAAAACCTGATCAGTTTTCAGAAGGAGCTATGTGATATGGCTGCCTGTAACCATAGACCGCGTGTGGTGAGCGAGCAGATGTTTCCCTGTCCTGTGCTCCTTTACTCACTCCTCCCGAGCTCTCAGGGCACTCACAGACTATGCCAGTAGGAAGTCTTTCCACTTCCTGGTTCACAGAGAAATTGAAGAGTTTACAACTGAAATCTGTAAAGAAATTATACAGGCTGTGCAATTTAAGAAGATTAGTGTTCCTACACAACCCTTAATTGTTCATATCTCCTGGATTTCTCTGTGTGTGTCTTCAATTTTCACTAATATGTTTAGTCCCTAGAGCCTCAAACCATAAAAATACCTATAAAATAAACAATGTATTACTGCTCCAACACTGACACACTCACTTGGGACCATCTGTGTGAGCTGCAGCTTGCACATACTGATTGTCAAGAGGCCTGTTGCATTCATTTGGTTTCTCACACAGCACGGCAAAGCACAGCCATCCACCCCCAGTCCAGCAGTTTCTCACTCTGCCACATATTTAGCAGCTGGAGTTTCAAATCTCTTGTTAAGTAATGTATGCTATTACATGGTCCTATCTTTACATTCTTCTGTAACATGGTAAATTAAGTAGATTAAACACAGAAGTATATAAACCAGAGTACTTTTGATCTCATAGCAAAGAAAATTTCATAGTTTTTTCCTAAAGAAAATTCTGACTCAATCTAGATCAAAATAAGAACAAGCAAAAATATTTTCAAGTGCCACACCCAAGACTGCAAATGTATTTTAATTCCAGAGCTTTCATTAGAATTAATGAAAGATATATAGCAAAAGTAATAAAGTTAGTCTATGCATAACAGCAAGAGGAATACACTCAAAGCTCATCTGATGTTAGACTTGATTTCATGCTGACCTTGCTCTGCTTGCAGATGTTTTTCTGCCTGTGTTTTCATTTATAAATGTCTGACATCCTCAACAGCAAATTAACTGTAGTAATTTTATGCAGATTAATTCTGCTGAAAGTCATACAATAAGAGGATAGGAGGTTAAAGTTATAACAAACTGGATGCTGGTAATGTCTACATCTGTGCTTTTAGAGTATTTGGCAGCATTTTAATTTCCTTGGGACTCTACATAGGATGTTGCTGGAATTGTGGAAGTTTAAGCCAGCAACACAACTGCATCCAGCTGAAACTTGAGAAAATTAAGAAACCTGGTACACTGTGCTGGGGAGCCTCAGGAAAAAAAAATAAATTGCAAATTGGCAAGTGGTTTTCGTACACACTGGTTTATACCTCTTCTCAAAGGAAATAAATATTGCCAGCTTTGCCACTACAGAACAGTTCTAGGAGTCAGAGACATTTCGCAAAGCATAGCAAACCTCTTCTGTAAGACAACAAACATTTTGCACCCAAAATACCTTGAGCCTGTGCTACTGCAACACTGATTCAAAGGCCTTTCGGAATGTAACAATTTCTTCTCTTTTAGCATATGTAACTCGTTATATTCAGTGCCATTGCCAAACTGACTACATAGACCGCTGCCAGACAGAGAATTACAGAGTAGCCATTTTTAAAGTCACCAGAGTCTACTTAGTCGTGTGCCCGGGCGAATGTTTTCTGCGATACTTACAAGGCAATGAAATAGTGTACTTTGTCCATTGGCATTGTGATAAAGAATAGATTAAAAGAACACATGGCCAGCTTGGCATTTTGTCAAGATACTTCTTCAGTGTTACTCACTCTAAAGTATTTCAGTCAAATTCTGTGTTGCTAAATCAAGGAATGAAGAAAATCTTGATGCAGATTTTTTCAGAATATTATATATTCCTTACCTGGGGGCAGTCTTTGATGTAGTGTCCCTTGTTAAAGCAGAGGTGGCACAGGTAATTGGGAGGTGGCCTCTTGCTGGGTTTTCTGGCTTCTGAAGAAAGGGATAGGTCAGAGAAATGCTCGGTGAGGGAGCTTAGCCCATCCACAATGTTATTAAGTGAGCCATAAGGTGATGCACTCTTGTAGAGACTGCTGCTCAGAGCCTGCAAAAGAAAACAAGTAAGTCACATGCAACACAGTACTGTATTAAGGATTGTTCTGAGGGAGATCTGAATAGGGGATGGATAAAAATAGCAGGAAAAAAAAGTTATTCTTTTTTTCTTAGGAACACGGCCGCATATCGAGGGGAGCAGTACACAGGCTATTTATTAATAACGAGGTTTCATGGAGGCAGGGCAATGGAGCTGGGCACCCCACTGCTGAGCAAACTCTTGAGCTTGCCATGGCTCTCTTAGTCCAACCTTTCCACTGAGCAATGATTGCTTTCTTCTGTTTGACCATAGTACATTCATAGTACAGTTAGATTATGCAGGCAAAAAGCTGAAAGAACAACTGACAAAACAGAACCCTTTTGTGTCCAAAAGAACTTACGCAAAGAATACTGAAGTCAGGGAAAGGAAAAGAATGCCAAGAAAAATGCAAACTAACTTCCAATTTCCAATCTGGTTAATCAGACAGTCAACACAGAGTCCCATGTTCAAATAATAACAAGGAGCATTGAGATCTACATCTGGTTTGGATTTGCTAAGGGGGAACCTGCTGTGATTTAAACATTTCCTGATAAACAGTAAATACCTAGGTTTTGTACTTCACCTCAATAGGATCTTCACTCTCTCAATCTGCAATTCAAAATCAGTAGCTCCTAATTTGCTATTCAGTAGTTTTAGAACAGCAGGAAACCCATCAACACCCAAATAGGTATTCTCCCTAATGGAGATAACAAGGATTAATTCACTTTAACTGCTTAAGGTTCAAAAGAAACTGCATAATGGAGTTCAAAAAGAAAATAAAGACTCTTTAAAAATTAACATCATAATGAATCACTGTAGAAATAGGACCAACTATTGCCTGTCCTTTCCATGCTCACATGATGGGACACATTTCACATGGTGTTTCCACCTTAGGTCTGCAATGCTATGCTCATGTAATTCCCCTGGCATTAGAGAATTACTGCTGGCTTATGGGAAGGTGAGGTAAGAAGAGGTCCAATTTGTGCCTCTGTGCTTTAATTCTATTGAATTCAAATATTTCAATGGGGTCTTTATAGGTGTTTTCATATGTTTATACATGTTATATATATATTTTGGAGACATGCACTGAAATTGATCTAGAGTTTGTGAAATAAATCTGAAACTGAAATTAAATTCATTTCAGAGATCCCAAACATTCAGTGTGTCTGCACAGTGTTTTCTGGGTGACAGTCACATACCAAAAAAATCATATTAAAGCTCTAGGCACAGGTACCTATCGCTGAATCCCATCCCACCACAGATGGTGTACACTGTACAGAAAAATTCAGCCTAATAATCTGCTTCACCCACTTCCTCTCTAACTATAGTCAAATACAACATGCTGAGCTCCACTGACCCCTCTTGCAAAGCTGAAGCTGGTGCACAGCAGCAGGATCAATTCAAGGGGCCCCAGAGTGGAATCTGATCTCACATGGGACTTCACATATGTCCTGGCACTAAAACAACCTGTGTACCGTAATGCTGTGCTGTGCAAGATGATGTGGCTGAGAGGAGAATCAGACACTTTGTTTCAGGGGTTAAAGCCAAAGATTTTAAAAGGAAAAGGTATTTCAAAAACGAATAAAAAGATTTTAGCTGCTTTAGCCATCAAGCAACCAAAGATACCTCCAATGGTCACTGGAATTTATTTTCTAGGATTTATTGGATGCTAGTGGAATGAGAAATTCTTGGCATCAAATTTTTAAAAGGAAGGGGAAGTGCTGTGGATGCCAAAATAGTATTAATTAAGGGTCTTCAAGAAGTTCTCGTCTCCCTAGGAGCCGCTTTATCTTATATACACTTGGAAAAATATAAAATCTTTCTTTTTAAGAGATCCTCTTGCCAAGAGATTCTTAAAGTATTTCACCTGCATTACACCCATTAGTAACTTTGCAAATTCCTTATTATCTGATTTTATAGAAGGGTGAAAGTATGGACCCAGAATGTGTGAAGTCACAAATTCTTTACCTATTGCCAAAATCTGGAATATCTTCTGAGGATGTAGAATAACTCCTGCCCATCAGGAGGTAGCTATTTTTGCCCCCAGGCCCAACTCAGTAACAAACCAAGACATACCTATCTGCTGCCCACAGTGGGCTTTGAACGGGACATATGGCATGCAGTGATGACTGTTTTCTTTCCTATACATCCTTTACCCTGAGCTGTTGCCCTCATTAAAAGGGAGCAATTTGGAACCACAGCTGGGTATGATGTAACTCACTTCTCCACCAACCCTTCCTGGCATGTTTCGGGTCAATACTGAAAAGCAAGGCGGCTTACTGTGGCAGCAAACCTTCACAAGCTTTTCTTCTGAAACTGTGGCAGCCAGGAGTTGTGTCAGAGCCTGGGATCCCGTCAGACTGTGGGCTGCACTGACACTAAACCATACCCTTAGCAGCCACCAATGGTTCTGTGGCCAAAGTGTGGCACACAGCTCTAAAAGTGGCCACCTGGCTCAGCTGGCAGGGCACTTGTGCACTGCATGCCAAAGCTGGGCACGGCAAAACATTCGGCGCACACACAGCACTGGGAAACACTTCCCTGTAATCATCTTGAGGCCCAGTGTTAAAAATGGAAGGAACAAATATAACATCCCAGGAGATGAGAGTAAAGGAGATGGACACTGCTGATGTCACTGTTCTGTTAAAGAACAATGCATTTCTTTGGAAAATGCTGAGATGATGCCGAGGTGCAGCCCATCCCTCTGGGTATAGTCAGGCAAACCGATCCAGCAGTTCCTGCCAATCTGACCTGGAAAGTGGTCTGACATCTGTTTGACTCCAAGTCAATATGAAAACCACATCAATCTGGCACTTGAAAGTTGCTATAAAGAGCACCAGCACAAATGGTGCTACATCCTGTTTCTAGCTCTGGAAATCTCTAGTTCTTCAGAAAGAGATGAGGAAATAAGCCATTCCCAAAAGCCAAGTTATATAATAAGGGTGGTAATGGGAAAGTTCATCCCAGCCCCTGGAACCAAATACTGAAAGCTCAGGGTTTGTAATGAATGTGATGAAATGGTGATTGACTCCATTTTGTCATTATAAAAGACAAGGGGTGAATGAATATTGCTGAGATACATAAAACAGTTTTGGTTTGGGGTTTTTTTTTTCCTTTCTGGGGCACTCAATTGAGCAGAACACCAATTCAGTCCTTACTAAGTGTTTGCACTGCTGCAAAGGGGGTTTTAAGAAAGGTTTTGAATAAAAACTTTGAATTAGCTTCACACCAAAAGGGGATGTCCGGGGAGGTAATTAGAGTGCCAGGGAGAGTGTTGATGGTCTCAGACAGAAAATAGAGAGGAAGAACAAAATGCATTCTGACTCATTCTGGTCTCAAGTGTATTAGTACTCATCTGGGAGGTGGCAGGGAGTCTGCTCCTCTCACGAATTACATCAAAAGCAATGACTCTGTGTTCACAATGCACCACTAGCAAAGTCAACCTATTTCTTTAAATGGTAGACAATAGCACCTCTCAAATAGATTCTCTTTGAGCTTGAATGGGAGAGAAAGGATTTGGCAGTGAAAGGGTTAGTGCTCTCAAGGGGCCCAAAAGACCACACTGCATGTCCTAATTACAAGGCTCATCAGCCCAGCTGCAATGAATTCAGGATTTCCTTATCTTGCCATACTGGGGGGATGGGGAACCTGGTGGTAAAACTTAGAAACTGCCTTGGTGGGAGGTTCGAGCTGATAATGTAAGTCTGTTTGTTTGTTTTTTACTTCCTATAAAACTTGTTGATTTAACTGAATGTGAACCAAACTGAAAATCTTGTGTTCTATTTTCCAAAGGTAACCTCTCTGCTGCATGGATCTTTAAACTGTATCTGTTGGTGGTGTTGGGAAGCAAAGTTCCCTTTGTTATTTGTTTGCTTAGTGTTTCCAGTTAAAGGGCACGTAATCTGTAAGGTTGCAGTGTGGCTCTTTGTGAAAGAGGCAGCTATTGTCTTCTATAGCTTCCTCACTCTGATTTCCAGTTGGGTAATGTACGTGAGTGACTCAAGAGTTCCAGTACCTAATTCACCTCTAAGATATTCCTAGTTACGTGAATGATTGGCTAATGCTCTCGATTCCTGTGGCTGGGTCCCTGCCTGTCAGAAACATCCTTTGGGATTGATGTGTCAAGAGGTAGAAAAAGAAACCCTGAAACACTGGCTTTATGTCTTCAGAGCTTTTTTTAGCAATGGTATTGTGTTGAGAAAAAAGACAACTGTTGGGAGCATGCAGTGAAACACTGAAGCAAAAAAGCAACAAATCTTACTTTTCAATTTTTCCTTTGGTAGGTATAGCCATTGCTTTACCTATAAAGGTATTTTTTTAACAGAGACCAGAGAGCACAAGAGCCTTTCAGTTATGACATTTATGTCTGAGCATCTATCAAACCAGCTGTTATGAATAAGCAATGGCAACCTGTTTATGTGGGAATGGTATCTTCTTATTAGGCATGGACTGGAAAAATAGAGGCATATCTGGAAAAAACAGGTTTTGCCCCAAGTTCAGTTTGTAGCTGCTGGACTCTTAAGGCCAAAGATGAATATATCCACCAGTTACCTAAAGCTAGCATGACTTTTGCTGTTTGATGGGGGCTGGACCTGGCCAGTGCATCTGTTTGGTGCTCTAGAAGTTAGTATGATTTGTGCTTATGGCTCTCTCCACATTTGTAGTAATTGCATACACTGAAGTGAGGTCCTGCAGCACCTCAATATTCCTACAACCTAGTCCAGTCATCAGTGCTGCCACAACGTGAAATTACAGTCTGTAATTGAAAAGCAAGGAGCAAAGAATTTTTGATGAGTTATTTTTGCTTTAGTATGCTGCCAACCTAATAAACAACAATAAAGTAGTCTTAATACACAGAGTTAAGTTTAAGTCAACAGATGCCATGACTCTTTGAAGTTTGTAGGAAGAGGGAGTTGGGTTCCCCTGTCATCTGTATGGAAAAAGTAAGGTTTTCATACACTGTAAATTGTAAATATTTTCCAGCCTGTATGATGATAACCAGACTAGCCATGGTGATTATTAGCCCTGCACTGAAATGCCAAAAGGTGCTAGAGTTATCAGCTTGGATTTTCATGAAGATAACTTAGTGGTCCCCTTGCATGGATAAAACAGTAGGACAGACAGGTCATTGCCCTCACTCAGTTGCTATTTTCATGTTGGAGGACAGGGAAATCTGAGCTACCCAAACAGCAATTCAGTGGCTTGTATGTGTAATATACAAAACTTAACCCAAGGTCCTACAGCTGTCTTATTTGCTAGTGTCCTTAGGCTTGCTTTTGATGTGGGCTTTATCCGTGGGGCCATGCAATATGTGTGAAAGCACAACAGTTGCATCAGAAGACAATCATGTTTGGAGAAGAGCACTTAAAATCTGTGACTTCTCTGTGCTTCGGCTCTTTGTAAGTGGTCAAAACACTTCCCTGGTTTTGTCCCCCAAAGAAAACATCCAATGCAGAATCAGAGAATAGAATCATGGAACTGTTTAGATTGGAAAAGACCTTTAAGATCATCATCAATGTTTATGGCCAACCTCAAAGCCTTCTGAAAACAGAGGGATTAAATCAAAATACTGTAATAAATTTAGTTGTATTAATTTGAGCCAGAAGAAATAGAGAAGTTTAATTACCAAGGCTGAACTGGAAAACCTCAAAAACTGCTCCTGTATGGCTTGTGTCTGCTTTAGCTCCTTGGATACTTTTACAAAAAAACAGTTTAAGAGTTTGTTCAGTAACGTTTTATCATTGGAAAACTGAAAGCCAAGCTCATCACTCAGTGAAGAAAATGTTTGCCTGGAGCAAGAAAAAAAAGACTCAGGTTTCTGTTTCCTTCTGAAGTCAACTTTTTAAGTCAGCTGTCAAAAAATCTGGTCTTTGGCCTGACTTTAGTAAAATCTGAATTCTCATACAAAACCACAGAGAAATGTAGATTAGCCAAGTAAACCTTAATGCATTCCTGGCTACTTTGACTAGCCAAGTATACCTTATTTCATCCTTCTTCTGTGGGGGGTTTTAGACAAATACATGTTTATGTTAACTGCTAAAACACTAATGTCTACTTCTAAATATTTTCAGATAGACAGCATTAGGCCTTTTCTTCTGCAGAAATAGAATCTTAAGGAGACAACTGCAAATGCAGTGTGGTCTGCCAGTGGTTGTGAAGTGATGAAGGGCAATGAATCTTTAATCTAGCATATAGATCTCTCTAATCCAGTTATTCCAAATCTGACAGCTCAGCTGGCTGTGACTTCTCAGGTTGTGGTTGCTGAGACTCTGCAGAACAGCAAGTGAGTGCAACAGGCTTGCAGGAGCTCAGGAAGGCCTTTTGGCTTTCTGCTGGTAGGGTGATCCTCCTTATTTCAGCCTCAGGGAAGGGTTTGCTGTGGATATCAGTGAGGACACTCATTTTACACAATGTACAGGGACCTCATGTAATGGCCTTTAAAGGCAGATGTGGGAGAGGACAGAGATTTGCTCTGGTCAGAGGTGTGCAGTCTTGAAGGAACTTTCTAAATCTTGCACCAAGTTCTGCAAGGTTTTTTTCATCTGCTGAATGCCCCAAAACTGCCCACTTATGTAAATGATTCACGTTGCAAATTACTTTAATACATCCCCCCAGGAGCCCTGGGTTCTTGGGCTGTCCCCTGCCTGCCTCCAGCCAGGTCCCCTGGCCACCAACCTCCCTGACCTGTGGGGAGAGGCCATGGGGAGGCCCCTGCCAGGCCCTTCTGTCCCACTGCAACCTCGAGCTGCCCAAAACCAAGTCCCTTTGGTGGAGACAGGGTTCTCTGGCAAGGAGGAGGTTATGAAGGCTGTATGGCATGAAGTGAGGGGAGAAACGGATGGACATGTTTTGATCCCTGCACTTTCTGTTAACATCTCTGCTTCCTGCAGGAAATCTTGTCTCAATCTGACCTGCAGTCTGAAAAACAAGAGTCGAGTTTCCTCTCGTTTGGTAGGTCTTTTGACACTCCAAACGCAAGAAAAATAACACCCGGAAATAGATATGTGCCTGTTCGAGGCACACTTAGGGAAGCGTTTACCTCCTGCGCAGCTCTTGCATGATGAAAGGTTTTGCTAAGAATGTCCATTTTGGGTTAAACAGAACTCTAAGTCTGAGACAGTTTTGTTTATATCATTTACATTCAGTAATGCCTTCTTGGCACAGAACCTCCTGCGATGGCTGCCAAAGTGTAGAGGAGGCAGAGCTGAGGTCGCTGTCAGAGGTAGAAACAATACATCATCCGCCCAGAGCGGGCCCCTCGCAGTGCGCGCAGGGCCTCAGCCCCTGCGCTCGGGACGAGGCAGAAACTGGTGTTAGGCTGAATACAGCGAGGAAAATAAATTATTTCCATGTACTAAATGACAGGCTGGAATTTCATTTTGTGACTCCAGCTTTCAGAAGGTTTTATCTACGTTTAAAGCTACCCTCTTAATCAACTGTGATACAGCACAGCTTGAAGTGTGATCTGAGCAAGCAAACCTAAAACATCACAATCTGCTTCAGATAAATTATAAAATAACAGTTGAGAAATCTGGTTTCCAAGTAGATTTGAGACTTTTTTTTTTTTCTTCCCATGCTGTGACTGTTAGAGGAATTAATCTATTATTCTACTCATTTTAGTTGCAATCTATGTTGGAGATACTTATGTAAGAACACCTCTGTATTTCAAGGATCACTGATGCTCAAACCTTCTTTAAAACTCTTGCTAGTCCTCTATTTTCAGGGTGCAATGACTGTACAATAGATCCTTTGCTTTCCTTTCAATCACAAGTATCTGCAGTCTTAATGACTACTTACAAAATAGTTGTCTAGCAGGCCCTCTTAGTGTGAAGAAATATAGGCTGCAACTCCCCTGCAAAAATCACTGAGTTACCTGAAACTCCTAGAAGCAAGAGAAATCTGTGAGAGCAAGCTGATTCCCTTTAACTGCTTGCTTGATTGGCAGTTAGCTGGATGAGATGTAAATACAGATTTCCAGGTACCCCCAATCCTTCTACGGAGGGTACTGCACATGTGTTCACTGAAAAGAGACACCAAATCCTGCCACATGCAGGGAGTAGGTGTGGGTGGCCAGTTAATATAGCAAGAATTTATTTCTGCTTTGCATATGAGCTCAAGTTCTGAATCATGGGGACATTTGCTAATCTTCAAACTCAATTTGTCAAAACACAAAATGTCTTTCTTAAGAAACAGGTTTGGAAGACCAGACAGCAGTTCTTCCATCAGCAGCAGTTGAAAGAGCTAAGAAAAAGGGTCTACAAGAAGGTCCTTAAAACTCCTCTTAGTCAAAGTATTGGATTTGTTGCTTTTTGCTTACACCAAAGCATATCACAGAGGGGCTAGGCTTGTGATATGTTAAAACCCACCAAAACTCCCCACAGCTGTGCTGGCCCGGCAAGACAATGAAGGACATGGAGAAAGCCCAGAACTTGTAACCCTGCCTTTATTCTGCTTTCCTCAAGTGAATCTGTCTGTAATTTTAGGTTCTACTTTTAAAAGATCACAGATAGTTTGCTATAGTTCTGAGACTAAGAACTGATCTACAGGAAAAACAAAGTGATCCAAGTTTTTACACTTAGGAAATACTGTTTGTCTGGATTATGTCAGCATTACTATAAGATTTGAATAGCTTTGTAAAATTTAATTAGTTGCTTTGATCTATTATAGTTACTCTGGAACCCACACAGAACCTAAGTAAACTGTGAGGAAAAGACTTACATTCTCCCCATTTAATTGAATTACTTCATTGTGGCTTTCTAAAAGAGGAAGAGCAATTCCAGAGGGTAGCAAAATGGGCATCAGGCTGTTGGCAGTTTTTCTGGGGAACAGAAACTGGGGAGAGGTACAGGTATTAATTGTGACATTTCATTAATCTGTTCAGAAGATGGAAGGTGATACCCAGTATCACTTTTTAGGTAGCATTTATAGGTATGCATCTAATTTGGGTAACAGGACACAGTTGCTTTTGTTTCTATGCAAATACATATTATCAGAATTATATGATTTGCCTTTGAAATAGCCGTGCCTGCATCTTTTGGCAACTGCGCTGTCATTATTTTTCATGCTTCTTAAAGAAGCATGGAAAAGATTGTCTGGTCTTAGATTTACATTTTACTTAAAGAGAGTGTCTTAGAGTCCTTTTATGGTGCACTTAGACTCTGCTCTAGAAAACTTTCCTCGGTGTTAATCCTCACCTAGCATCTGTCAGTAAAATGCAATCTTTCCTTCTAGCTGTCAATTACCAAAGTAACAGAACCATTGCTACAAGTTGTTTGTTATTTATCTTGTAACAAGTACACAAAATCCCCCAAACAAAACAACAAAACCAAAAAGGCCTGGGGGGGGGGGAGAGGGATTTGCTTTGGGATAAAAGCTGTTTAGTACACATCTTGGTTATCTAACTCATTCCATACACTTCATAAATTAATATATTGGTTCAAATCAGGCTTGGTTGTCTGATCATTTGTGCAGTTCACTGGAGAAGGATCTTCCTTTTCTGTTCTGAATAACTGAGCCTGTGTCTACAGAGCAAAAGAGGAGTGGATGAAAAATCATTACCCAACACACAGTTACATCACCCCTTTGTTTGGGTGCTTTGGCATGGAAGACACTGTAAACGCATAAAATAACTGTAAATGAAAGCTCTGTGCATAAAATATAATTGTAACAAGAATTCTACCTCCTTTTGCCTCCAATTATAGGTTGGTGTGTTTTTCTTTTGTCTATACCGCCTGACAGATTTTTTTCCAATATGTGAATGTATTTGTGAGGCAGAAAAAGTGAGGAGTTTGCATAGATACAAAATCCCAAGTGATTTAAAAGAGTTGGCAATGATTTTCAGCTAATCAGGAATAATAAATACAATTGGTCTATCTTCTATTGTGGTTTTTATTTTTCTTTTCAAGCTATCAAAAATAAATCCATAGTAAAGCAGAAAGCACACAGTCCTCTTCTTGAAGCCTTGATTTACTTTCAGCAATTAGTATCTTAGTTCTTGCCAGCTTTCCAAGCACGGTTCTGATTGTGATGTGAAAGCAAGTAGCTGCAGATTACTATGGTGGATGCCACTTTCATTGTACATAAACTGAAGCCCAGGTGTAAGTCATGTTTGAGTTGGTTAAAGCTCGAGGTAGGGCAGGTGTGCTGCAGAGCTGCAGCAGCAGTTGCTGGGGGCAGAGGCAGTTTGTGGGTAAGGATGAAACACAAGAGACTCTGGCTGTTGGAGTGAATTCAACACGTTTTCTTCTCACTTCTGGGGACTTTCTGCTCTTCTTAGTCAGGTAAGGAAGCCAGAGTAAAAGTAACATAATTGTATTTAGAACGCTTTCTTTAGTGAACCAAATATGGCTCTTCTGCATTTCTTCCTGCAATCAAATTGCTAATTGGTAATTCAGCCTAAGTGTCTAGAGTAAGAAGAGTATTTGCTATATGCAGTCCTGTCCACTTCCAAAAACACAAAACACTTCATCCTGGACAACAGAAAAGCCTAAAGCCATAACCAGGTGATACTAATGGAAGAGTGTAATTTGGATAATAATTTGAGTTTTACACTTTTTATACAAGATATAGATCTTATTTTCAGACTCCACTTCCTACAGTACATTCACACATGGGGTTTTTATTTCCCTGGCAAACATGGGTGTTTTCCAAAGACTACAGAAGTAGCAAAGCAGGAGGCCATGGCTGCAGAGATAAGAACAAGGAGCAAAAGAGAATGCTTATAGACCTAAACCCCCGAATTTTTGCATTTAAAAGCATCTGTCCAATTTGAATTAGGAGCAGAATAGTTGTTAGCTCAAATACCTGTAACAGGATCTAAGATTTTGAGACCAGTGTACAGTGGGCTGTGAAAGCTGCACTTTGTGTGCTGAGGCAGCATCATCAAAAGGGCTCTGGAGCTGGCTGTGTGGGAGGACAGAGGCTGATGTTGCCAAGATTTCCAAATGCATGCTATCTTAGCATAAGAGATTCAGCTCCCTGGAATCTCTTAGGAGGACTGATGTGAGAATTGACATTTAACTTTCTGAAAAGCATTTTGAAATTACTTGTCTGGCACTTTAAGTAGCCACCAAATATCGGTAGTGTACAATCATCCTGAGGTAGAGAACACAAGTTCCTGCAACACAGGAATTGTTATGCTAGTGCCTTTTCAATAAAATTTGGAGAAGGGTAAGGGCATGCCAATGCTGGTACTTACACAAAGAATAGTGAGAAAAAATTAAAATCAGGAAATCAATCGAATAATAATTATTATTCAAGGACCTTCTCAGGTACTGTAGACTATGATACTCTTTCAGAAAGCAAGAAGTCCTCACTTGAGTGCCTAGCATGTTAAGCACCCTGTGGATCAAAAACATGCTCTGTGTTAGAATAACTAATAATGTTACACAAAATTAAACAAATTGGATGTGTTTTAGAGCATATGGCAATTTCTGCTAATCTGCATCTCTGTTGAGTTTGCCCTCAGAACTGGTTGTGAGCAGCTTCTTAAAAGGCATTTTGTCTTCTCTTTTAAATCTTTTAATCATGGCTGTCCTCAGAGAGATTGCACTTAATTTAGGGGGCCAATGGCCTGATCTGGTATAGCAATCCTTATATTCTTCTGATACTATGAGATGGGGGATTTTTTTAAATCTTATCATTATCCTCCAAATTACTTTATCTAAGCCAAGTAAAAGATCTTTCTTCATCAAGTATCAGCCTAGTGTGTACTCCTCTAATTCTACGAAAGACAGATGGACAACAAGTTTGTCTGATGAAATATATTTTCTATAGAATTGCCAATTTCCTTCCCTACATTTTTGTTCTTCCAGCATTTCATCAGTTTTTGTCATTAGCTTATCAATGTCACTGTCTTCTTTGGGAAGCTACCTAATCTCTCCCAGTGCTTTAGACCTGCTTCTGTTTCACAGGGATTTGAGTGTCATTTTCCACAGCGTGCTGTAAACTTTTTTTAACTCCTTGCATTTTTCATTCCAAGAAAGTGATCCATAACTTACTGTAGCAAACTGAACTAGCTTGTGTGCTCTCATTCCCAGTTAGTTCCCCTCTTGCTTATATGGAGTGAATTTGGAAGTCTCCAAGTCAGAAAAATTAAAATGGTGATTACTTTCTCATCTAGTATATACAGTTATCTGTCCTTAAATAAAATCTGGTTTAGATCCAGATAGTGGCTGCCATAGAGGTTTCTAGAAGAAATTTCACTCTTGAAAGACACACAGAGTAGAGGAAAAAAGTTTAACTATTATAATATTATAATTTCTAGTTACTGCCTGCTGTCTCTTCCAAAGACAGCATTGACCTGGTAGGATGCCTCCTGTTAGTGTAGAAAAATGCCTTATGTGTCTCTTGCCCCCCTTACTCTAGGTTTTTCAGTTATACCCCTTGATGACAAAGCCACAGATACCTGGCTGTGTCTCAAAGACGTTAAATTCCATGTAACCAGCCCACAACAAAGCCTCAAATACTTGGCTCTGATGGATGGTGCTATAATGAGGGTGGAGCTCAGTTCAATGGCCAATTTATTGCATCTTAATGGTCTAACATGCTTTTATTTCATATCTAGGACAACAAATGCTGCCATAAAGTTTGGTTTAAAGCAGGTCTGTTTTGCAAAATGAGTCTTGCATACTGAACAAAACACTCATTGTTGCTTTACTGTTTAAACCTTTATTATTGCTTTTTTTTTCTTGGTACAATGGGCTTTTATGCACCAAACAGCTGTGTTCATCATGTTTATTTAGAAGGCATCCATTGTAGTGGAAAAAGTCTGGAGGACAAAAATCTTGAAGTACAAGACTACTCTGTGGGTGCTGGCACTTTTTTTTTTCCTGTCCTGTTCCTTTGGTCAGTATGCAAGTCACATACACAGGCACTGCCATGCAGACTTGCAAACCCTGTATAATAGCAACTTTTCACAAGTGCTGTCTCTTATTCCAAGTGTTCTTCTCCAGATATTTTCAACTGCAAGGCAACATACAGGACACACAACTATTTTACACCCTATGATCCTATCATTTCTCAATCTGTTGCTATTTTGGACCCTCATTAGGTCACTTTCCAAATATTGTGTACAGCTATGTGTCAATCATTGTCACAGCTCGGCTCCAGGCTAAGCCAACCCAGGACAAAACCGTGAGGGGAAAAAAAAATGCCAACCAAAGCAAGCACTGTGTAGAAAACAGTCAACAGTTTAACTGTGGAAAGCTATGTGTTGTTCCAAAGATAGCATAAGCCCACTTGCTGCAAAAACAGCATACAGTACTAATGCTCTCCAAACTAATTTTACGCGGTCGAAATATGTAGTGTATACCCAATGGCATCTGCACATAAACAGATGTTAGAATCCCAAGAATTAAGAGCATGACATTGTCGGAAACTCTTGGATGACTGCTGCCAAAGAGCAGTCTAGTTTTCAGGTTCTGGAAAGAACAGGCCATCTAACATATTGACAGAACTTCCTTCGAGCAACAGTATCTCTAGCACCTTCTAAAGCCTTGAATGAAAGCTGCTGCATAAGCAGGCAGTGTTAGCCTGGGAAATTAAAGGGTTCCCTGCCTCCTTCAGGGTATATCCAGCAGGGCAGATGCATTCCCATGCCATATGAGATGGCTGGGCTTCTTTCCCTCTTTTCAGGTTACCATGTATTAAGACATAGTTCAGGTAAATATTGGAAACATACAAGTGTCTCCATCAGCCACATAGTCAATGCTATTATTACAGGCTGGAAAATGAATGGCAACAAACTAACATGCTTGATCTTTTAAAAGTATTAAAATATCTGTAGAGAATGAAATGGCTTCTTATTTCCTGAATGGTGAATGCTCTTGGCTTTCTACAGAGCTGGCATTCTCAGTTGCTGCTGCTGTTCGTGCACCTCAGGAAACTGTAATGAGGTTAAAAAGAGCAGAATAAAGTTACAGCTTGTGCATGATAGGAATCCACACAGAAATGCAGTGAAGGTGACTTTTGAGATCTGAAAACAGCACAGCTGGGGGGAGGCTGCACAGGGACTGACTGCTTTGAGCTGGAGCAGAGACTGGGGCCTGAGGAAGGCCTGGCATATCAGGGAAATGATTTTCCAGAAGAAAGAAGAAAAGTTTTGGGGAAAAAATGGAAAGAACTATGAGCCAAGTGGAAGGGGAGTGTGGCAAAAGGATTAGCCCCTACTTGCACAGGGTATAGCAGAAGCCGAAAATGAACTCAGGGAACTGTCAGGAAGAGAAAACTGTTTCTCAGAGACTGTTTCAAAGCCTTCCTGAATGCAGTCTCCATTTACTTGTTTCTTCCCTTTTCTCCCAAAAAGAAAAAGGACCTGCTGTGAGCAGAATGTGTCCCAACTTGAACAAACACTGGCCTGACCAGAGTCCCAGTCTGGAATCCATGCAGGCCAAACTCCTGGAGTCTTGCTGCTACCTGGGTACCATAAAGCTTGTAAGCCAAGCAGGAAGGGGCACAACCTACAACTTGTCATCAACAGGTAGGTAGCTAATAGTATAAATTGCACTGTCTGCTAATCTTTTTGTAAAATCAGTGTGCTTGTTAGGTCTGTATGTTGTTAAACTGCCTATGTCATGTCATGCTTAATAAGACTTAATCAGGTTGAACGGGTTTCAGAGTACATACTCTCAGAAACAGTGTCTATTTTGAGACTGGATGTGCTTTGTTAAATTCTTAAAGTAGGATTTATAATTAAAGGAAAAAGCATGTGTCTATATAACTCTGGCTCTTAACTGTTAGCAGGTCTATTTGCGAGAGCAGTTGGGGAATTTGATTTGGTTTTAATTAATAACTCCATAACTTTTCTGACAGAACAGGAGGACTGTATTTTGACTGAGGACACATTTTAAGTCGGTGTTTAACAAAAAAGGCGCTGGAAGGGTTTTGAAATGCCGTTCTGTGGGGAGTGCCAGAGCAGGTTGGGCGGTATGGTCCATCTAGCCCCCATCAAACAGAGCCGCTGTTGAACGCCTCGGCAAGAGCCGCACAGCAGGGTGCCAAAGTGTAGCGGGACCTTTCCTGGAGAGGCTGGGAGCTGTGGTGTGTGAGGTGCCACCTTGCAGTATCTCCACACATGTGAAATCCCTCCAATGCAGAAGTGCTTGACCTCAACAACTTCCTGTGACAGGGAGTTCCACAGCGAATTGTCTTTGCATACCCTATTTTTTCAGCTTCCTTCCCTTTGGTTTCATTTAGTCTTGTTCTTGCGTTATGAAACGTGCACAAAACTTTTCTCGCTGTTTTTATCACGCTCCTCTTTATTTCTCTTCCTTTCAGATAGTACCTGCCTTTGATCTCTCATAAACCATATGTGTTCTTGTACCAAGCTTTTTAAGTAACACTTTTGGGG
>VZRX01012602.1:519815-540466 GCA_013398075.1 Notiomystis cincta
GTTAATTTTTGTGGACGTTTTTCCAGAGATATTTTATCCTCTGTTCTCTTTTTGCCAAGCTCAGCACAAGGCCTGCCTGGATAGACTGGTCACATCTACAAAGCTCCATCCCCTGTGTCCATTACTGCAGTCCTAGGGGCAGTTTCTAATGTGATCATATCATGCACTGTGGTGTTGATAGGATACACAAGGTTCACCACTCTCCCTCTCACCTTGAACTTGTAGTTATTTCTTTCTCTTGCACTCTGCTTTATGATGTAAAGTTATTAAGTGTCTTTATAGTTTAAATTTTCCTCCCTACCCTGAGGCTGGACACAGAAAGTTCAAATAAGGTTAGATATTTGGGAAGACTGAGCATAAAACCCGTCGCTGGGAACATTCCATTTTTAAATCAACTTTTTAATTACTGTGCCTAAAAGTCATAGGCAAAATGCTATTGTGCATTATTTGGTATACTGGTGACAGTCCTCCTGGACATGTTTGGGGTGAAATAGGGCAGATTTGTGGTATTCTCCTTCAAGTCAGAGTTGGCAGTGAGCTCTTGCTCTGCCATATGGGTTGCAAATTATTTTTTTTTTTAAACAGAGCCAACTCAAATGTTGGGATTTTTCTCATTTGCGGTACCTGCAGATATTTCCTGATGGGATCATGACTAGGAAAAGTTGTGATATGAAAAGTAGGCTAATAGCTTTTCCTCACTGTTGTATTGGTTGTACTGTAGAGGAATAGGAGGCAAAAGTTATATGCTCTTTTAAATATTCTCAGGTTGATTCCCTGGCTTGATAGATGTTGCTAAGTAATTTCATGGTGTTTGAAAAACAAAATCTATGATGAAGACCACAAAAAAGTCAAAAGTTCTTCATTAAAAAAACCCAAAGCCAAATAAAACCCAATACCTCAGCCAAAAAACAGACGAATTGAGATCAGAAATAGCAACTAGAAAAATATGGTGAGCAAAAGAAAAAGTGAATGCTTTATATTGTACCCAGAAAACACAAATGCATGAGTTTTGGTAGTCAAATGTAGGTGTTTGGGAGGTGGCCATCAGCACTGTGTTTCTTGTCTCTTGAATCTCTTAAAGAAGAGCTTTTAAACCTGTAAAGAGGTTTCATGATGGAATTCTGCTAGTTCCAATCTCAAATACATTTACAAATTCTTTAATTTTTTCTTTTCTTTTGCTCTGTGTCTGCAGTAGAAGGTAGCTTTGTGCAGGCACAGAAAACCTGCTGATCAAGGTTTCAATAATGGCTTTCCTCATGAGTGTTTTCTGGTGTATTCTATCAATGTGTGATTTATTCCCATTCAATGTACTCATTTTTTCTTGGAATGGAATAGGAAGGAAAACCCCTGTTATATCACTGCCAGCTGTCTACAAAAAGCCTTACCTAATTAGTTGACTACTCAGCCCTACAGACATGGCTGGAACATGGCTTGCTTTGCTTGAGCTTGCATTTTAGCACTGGGTTTAACAGCTCTGTTGTGTGTGCTCATATTTCTTCTCTTCTAATGCCATGAAGTAGCAACCTTGTTAAAAATACAGTTGATGTTTTTAGATACCTTAGTGGATAGCAGGGAAAAACTGAATAGAAGCCTTCATCTCAAAATGTTTTGAAGGTCTAACTCTTTGTAGAATTTAAAGCTGGAAAAGACTATGGAAATGTTTGTTCTGAACAACCCTAGTAAGCAAGATAGTAAATTTTGCCAAGAATTGTATAATCTTTCTAGTATCTTTGGCTAAAAATATCTTCTTGATCATCCTCTTGATCTGACAAACACCCCTGCAACAGAAAGGGCATCAACTCCAGTGCTTAATCACTCTCCAAATTAAAATTGTCCTCAGCTGCTAGTTATCAGATTTTTGGGTGGCATCTGTTCTTTTTCTGCTGACATCGTGTCACACTCCAGGCCAATAGGTTTGGGGTTTTTTAATTACGTGGTACTTTATTTCTCTGGAGGTTCTTTTGTTCCATAATCATATTGCCTTTTCATTTTGCTAGATTAAATTGAGGCCCTTTATTACCAAGTAAAAAATTAATTCTAGATATTTTTTATTTTAATTTTTGAAGTGTTTCCTTCCTGCTATGCTGCTCTCCAAACTACATCTGGTCTTATTAAAATGTGGATGTCATCTGTACACAGTATTCTAGTACTGATACCATATATAGAGATAAATCACTTTCCCACTAAAAATCAACACATCTGCTTTTGTTTGTACATCCAAGAATCTGGATTGCCTTGAGCACATGGAAGGATTGTGCTGCTTCCAAACTCCTTTTAATATGAATTACAACTACATTATTTGCTTTTGGCTATCATATTTTGTGTACCTTTTTGGACTTGCAGGAATGTGGGTTTTTTCTATAGGTAATTAAGGGATTTTTATCATCTGCCTTCTCAAAAAAACCTCAAAGTGGAACTTGAAGCTCAAGTCTCTAGAATCAGAATCCCTTAATGACTTTCATAATGACTTCCTTCTCTTTCCTCTGTACCTGTACTCTCAAAGCTGCGGACAGATCTTCTCCATATTGCCAGTTTAAGGCCAGATAATAGAAATAATAATAATAGAATGTGTTAATTCCACACCTGCAAGAAGTGAATGGAAATCTAGGCAAGTGATGATGTACTGCAGTACATGCAGTTGTTAACTTTTGACATTGTCATGTTTATAACAGTTGTTATGTTTATAACATTGTCATGTTTATAAAACTTGAATCAAGGCAATTCTTCAAGAATAAATTGACCAAAATTGCACATACATGGGTAACAGGACTTGAGTTGAGGTTGAAGCCAGCAGTTGGAAAGCAGTAATGAAAGGCTCCCAGGGTAGAGGAGTGATATTCTACCCCTTAGGGGAAGATCCTATCAAGCATGTTCTCACTTTTCAAGATGCTTCCCCCTCACCCTACCTACTCCATTCCTCTCTGCCTTTGGTGCATATTGCTTTTCATGGCAATTTAGCTCATGAGCAGTATCAGTAGCTCGGTTCTTGTTCATATTTTGAAGTGCCCTCAGTTTCCCTGCTTCTTCAGTAAGACATTTGTACAGACTTCTGTTTGAAAGAAGAAAAGGGGCTAGACTTTTCCAAAGCTGTAGGTTTCCCTTTGCAAAGTTCATCTATGCAATGACCATGCTGCTAAAAAACATAAAAGAAAAGCAAGACTGCAGATATCTAGTGACTAATTTGAATGTTTGAATACAGAATAATGAAGACTGATTTTTTTTTTTTAGTAATTTTTTCCTGAAATTCAATTTACTTGCTCCAGAAATTTAAGAGTTGAAAAAAAGCAGGAATGTCTTTTCAAGCAATAAAGTGGAAAGTGCTAGCTCACAGAGCAGTGTAGGCCTATACTCTCCACAATTTGATAGAAGAGATGCTTTAGTCAGAATAACACCTAGATACTACAGAGCTTCCTTAAAGGAGAGCATAGGTTTTAAATCTGCACTTTTTCAAGCCTTTTAATTATTTATAATCTTATATAGTCTTTGATACTTCTTACAAACAGAATGCAATTTTTTTTTATGTATATGAAAAAGCTACAAAGCAAAATGTGTCAGGAAGCATTCCTGCTGTACAAGCATTCACTGCTACTAATTTCCACAGGGAAGCCCTGGAGGTCTCTCCTGAGGTACCTGAGTTACTACTGCACATCCCAGCAGCCTTGGTGAGGTGGTTTTCAGGAAAAACCCTGGTGAGAGACTAGTTCACCTTTCTCTAAGCTAAGCAGATATCCATAGAAACAGGACTCTGCCTAGCTCTTATAACAAATTGGTTCTTGATGAATTATCAGAGGTAAACTGTTTGATATTTGTGGGGTATTTAACTGGTTGGGACAGGAATACTGAAAAATGTAATGCAAGGGGAAAATGTGACACCACAGCTGTGCAAACAATGCTAAGATGTTCTTCATACCCTCTCCTCACTGATTTGCATCCCCCTCCTCCCCTCACATGGTCAGAGAACACTAAGTTGGATATACTTAATGTGCAGAAAATAGATACACTCTCCTGTGGTTTATTATGGGCATAAGTTATTAATGATTGTTTAAAGAGCACACTGAGACTCATTCTGTTACAGCCCCTGGGGCATCAGCAGTAGTTTGAGTGTCCAAGAGGATTCTGAACTATGATCAGCTCGACACATACCAGTAGGTGTATCTCCAACAGAGGAATTGCCATGGGGATATTTTTAGTGTAGCTATCAGATATCTTAGGGTGGAAAATTGTAGAGCTCTCTTCCAAAAGATCCTACAAAGCCAGACAGGATGACCACAAAAATATAAGTAGATTTTTTAATACTGTAGCAGCCATGAATACATTCTCAGGAAGATGAAGGGGAATTTTTGCTCGTTGTGCAGGAGAGAGAGGGAAATGTCCCCCTTAAATTGTGGTAAATCATGAATTCTTAAAATTTGTTTCACAGGTTGTTTCTTTTTCTCATGCTTCACAGGGTCAAGTCCTAATATCTTCCTAATTTACACCTGCGTCATGTAATCCCCTACCTATTTTAAGCCTTGGCTGTACAGACTGAGCTGGTACATTACTGCCACGTAGAGTTCAGTGCCAGCTACTGAATGCTTTTTATTAAAATTTATACAGCCTGGTGTAACCAAGAGATCCTTACACAGGACTGCTTTCACTAATCCTGCAAATAAATCAGTGCCACTTGTTCTTATTATTTTATATGGATCTTCCAAACAATAAAACAGGATACCATTAGTCCTGTGCAGCTAAGGCTAAAATACAACTCAAATAGCAGGTATGTGTGGTAACAGCCACGTTTGTTTGGAACACAGAATGCATATGCATATACAAATGCATAGACACACACTCCATGTAGCCACACTGAATTGCAAACTCTTGAACAAGTATATGCTAAAGATTGTAATGAGAGAAGTAACTATGCTGCAAAGCATGACATGTGGCTCCATGATCTTAATTTTAGTAATATCTAATCTCTCTGTGGCAGTAATGCAGCAGCTCAGTTTCCACAGTCAGGTGTAACTTCTTGTTAAAGTCCGGCCTGATTACATGAGAACAGAAAAACCCCTGAAGATATTCCTTTAAAATTCCTTCCCAAATTCATGGGAAGGCATATGTGAGAATGTTTGCTCAAATGAAGAAGAATCAGTTTGTTTGAGGTCAGAATTTAAATAGTCTCTTGCTTTACCAGTACTGTGTCACTGATTGTATTTTCTGGAAATGTGCTGGTGGAGGTTTTCTGAGGTTTTTCTACTTATCTTGGATATGGAAGAAAAATGCTGGGTTTACATTTGAAGTTATAATCATAACAATTGAGTGGCTGCAAGATTGTAGTCCTCCACAGGAGTTTTAATTGCTTAGCCTTATCATTTTTATGCAACGATTTATACAAATTTTATTCTAACCCAGGAAATGATTGAACAAAGCTCAGATGTTGGTGTATGTCAGCAAAATGTTACCTAAAAACGTGCATACACTGATGTGCCTGCATCCCACTCTAGCAAGTGAAATGTGTGACTATTTCTTGCTGTTTGCTGACACTGATCCATAAGAGTTCTTGCAGGTTAGATGTAACATTTGTTTTTACTATTCGTAGTATTAAAAGGACTGTAACTGTTAGTTTGTCTATCTGGGCCCTCTCTGAAAATCAACATTTTGAATGTTGAGGGTAATGTGATCTCCCCATTTCCTGTGCAAAATCTTTTACTGCAGTCCCCAGCTGGAGTTTCTGCTCTTTCCTGTTTCAGGGTGTTCACGTATGGTGACTGTCGGTATTTCTAAGTTTGCCTTTCCCTACCCTGAAGATTTTGTTGATAAAATGTTAGCGCTCCTCTTTTGCTTTATTTTCTTCCTTGTCCTTTGGCAGCTTTCCACAGCTTTTGGCAGCCCCAGCTCTTTGTCCAAGCTGTCCAGCAGGAGATATTCTTATTCTGGGTACATTGCTCAGAAAGGACGACTTTTGTTGCCTCTCACAGAAGCCTCATAGAAATCCACACAATGTTTCCTTTTCAACCAACAGCCTACATAAATCTGTAGGTTCTAAAGGAATCTTCCTGCTATCAAACTGTAGCAGAGGTGAAAGTCATCTCTTTCACCTTACCCTCGACCTTTCATTACACACCACGTTAAGCAGTTAATTATCAATTTACTGCAATTACACCGAGGACTGACATTTTTTTTTTCTTTATTTTTTTTTCTGCCAGAAGTGCTGTGCCCTAGTCTTAGAGTGCAGATATTAGATGGCCTTTTGAATGGAAATCTCAGTGCTTGTGGAATTATTACACATATAAAGTGGCTTTTGTACTTAAGCAGTAATAGGATCAGTAGTTGTGTCAATTTAAATGATAATTTATTAAGGACCGGATTAGTAAGAGCTCACTTGACTTTGGGAGTGGAGTTAGAACCTTGCTCAAAGTCCCATCTAAATCTTCTGTGGCTTCTCTTTAGCCTGTCCTTGTTTCATTGTGTTCAGCTGATCATTCAGCAGAACTTACAACTAAATACACAAAATTAGGCACTGAATTAGAGGTTTTATTTTTGTTTTTCTTAAATTAGTAGTGCTCACTAGTCCCTTGCAACTTTTAAGCTGTCCTGCAAGCACAAGTGCATTGCAGTCATAGTAGCAGCTGCTATTTTCTCTTGTTCTAAGCAGGCATTCTCTGCCACTCTATTCCTATCCCTCTGCATATTCAGTTTCCAAGCCTGTTAAAGGATTATCTTGAGGGGAGAGCTCCCTTACTTCAGTGGGCCTTTCCTGACTGGAAATTCAAGTGGATTTTGAATGTAAACTTTCTTCAAACACATCAGGCACTGTTTTGTGGAGTATTCTGAAGGAAGTTCTCTTACCCATATAATTCAGCTTAGGTTTTATGTGATGTGCTCATGTCAATCTCTTAAACACTAGTAGCTAAAAATGAATACTAGGTTATTTTAAAAATAAATCATGTCTTATTCCTAAAATATATACATACATATATAAGAAGATAAGTAATTCCTGTTAATAACTTGTATGTGGTAAAGTGGCTGCACTACTAAAGCCCACCCCCCACCTTTCCCCACATCCTGGAAAAAAAGATTTTAAAAATGAAGTTGCTCAGTTCTTCTATTTCTGGTCATAGAGGTAGAAGTGAGAGTCTAATTTGACACAGATGGTAAGGAAACGGTTTCTTAAGTATCCACTATTACGACTGTAGAGTTTCAATTGATAAGCTTCAAACAAATTTTAAAAGCCTAGAGTATAATAAATTTAGAGTTGAACTCAGGGTTAGAAGCAATAGATTGCAAATGCAAGGCAGAGTGGGAGATAACACCAAACAAATGCTTATTCTTTTTTTTTAACCTCTCGTGTACATAGATGAACTACTGATTTAAACCCATTAATTGACAGTGCATCATGAGCCTATTGTAAAAGAAAACAGGAGCAGCACATTAGTAAAACATTCTGATAATACCAGATTTAGAGAAACTGTAAATGTTAAAATGGGCTGAGAAATAACTGTGGAAAGGCAATCCCTGAGTAAGAAATAAACAAAATTGTTTTTCCATAGATCATGAGATCATGCATTTTAGATGATGTCATTATTTTATGTAAGGATAGTTAGAAACTAAAAAATATGGGAGAGTGGCAATAATGTCATAGCATACACAGGTTTATTCAATTTTCTGGCAAGGAAATACATATGATGCAAACTTGAGGTTATAGGTACAGTAGGTAGTGATCAAAACTGGCCATTGAATTGATAGTCAGTACCCAGTTATTATATTTGTATAATATGGACAGGCTAGAAAATATATGCAGAGCTGGCACTTTATAAAGTACATTAGTAGAGCCATGAACTGGGAATGTAATTTTTTTTTCAAACCCTCAAAGAACTGAAGTCCCCCTACAGAGAATTCAAGGTAAATGCTAGCAAATACTTGGTGAACTCAAACATTGGTGAGTGATTAAACAGTGGCATAACAGAGACTTATCAGGCTGTAGTCAGGAAAGGGAAATTCCTCTACTTAGTTGGTGGTGAACACTATGAGACTGCAAAGATGAAGTCAGTGGAATATTTTTTTCACATACAGAGTATAGTTTGGCTGGAGCATGCATAAATGCACAGTTGAGATCAGATTTGTTTAGGCATGGAATACAACTCGATGAATCAATGGTATGTCTTCCCCATTTCTAGCATCTATAATCTCACTCCTTCAAAAATACTTCATTATAGGAAAATAGATAGAAATGTCTCCTTTGATATACTTTTTCAGGGTACTCCTGGGGTTGGAAAGTCACCATCCTGAGCTGTCAGAGCCCTGGATCAAACCCTTCCTTTACTATGCATTGTGTGCAATGGCAGGCCATGACAGTGGTAATTAGGTTTTATCACGTGTCTCTTTGCCTTTTTACAATCTATTGCCAGACTGTACTATTTTAAGAGGTGAGCATATGCCTGTTGAGGCTTGATCTGAGCTCACTAGCTGGGGTCTTGCACGCTACCAACAGCTGACAGAACAGAGAATTCAGCTCCAGCCCTGTACTGAATTTCATGTAAGCAGCCCCTGCACACTGTTTATGCATCTGCCTCCACAGAGCTCACTGAGGGATTCAAGCAGGCTTCTGATTGTTCTCTATACTCGTTTTTCACTGTGGGTGAAGAGAGATGGTCCATCTCTGTAGCTGGAACAGGCTTACTGAGGAAATAATGTGTTGCCAGAATCCTTGGAAATACCAGAAAGAAATGATGATGTTTCTATGTATTTTCTTAAATTCTTCCTCTGAATGTTTTGTCTAGATACCAATATCCTGCAGGACAATGCACTGTTTCTGGCTCATATTTCTAATGCTTTCCATTCTTGATTGCAGGGGCAGGCAAGCCAGGCTCCTCCAAGGCAGAGCTTCCTTTGGGGTGATAATAATGCAGAAATCACCGGGAGGGAGGAAACAGCAGCCTCTATCCCAGTCCTGGTATGCCTGGGATTCCCTGCTGGCTGAAGCTCCCAAAAACCAAGGCTGCCTTGATCCCCTCCTGCTGTTCTGTCCCACACACTGCAAGCATTTTCTCACAGGAAAGTTTTGAGAACTATGAGTAACAGTCCCAATTTTGAGGACTATTGGATTCTATCAATTAGTCAAAAGTCCTTCTTTTTATTTGTTTCCTGTATGAAGAAGGACATTATTTCAAGATGATGTCAGGACAAACCTAACCATTTCAGACAATTTCTTTCTAATCTTTGAAGGGCTCTGTGGCCAGAGTGCAATAGAAATCTGCCTGATAGGTTACAATGTTCTAATTTGAAATGTGATTCCAGCAGTCTTGCTGAAAAAAAGTGAGATCTACGTCAAGTCTTCAGGTATAATTTCAGTGATACTTGGCTGAAATAAACCATCTTAAAATTATAGCACTCTCCTCAGTTTCGTAGATCATCATCAGGACTTCGAAATGGATGTCTGTATTGCATGTCCACTTGAACTGATTATGAAAACCCCAAAATTGTGTTTCTTGATAGTCATTTCCTTTACACTTCCCTTTGTAATTTCCATGATTCTACTGTTGCCATCTCTTTTAAAACATCCTTTTACAGTACAACAGATTAAGAGACAACTATTGCATATGTAAGTTCCTTTGAAAACACTAAATGTATCTTCAGTACAGCATAGTTACTGTAAATCACTTGATGTGGTTCAACTTCTAAATAACTTGGAACTTTCAGAAAATTGTTTGGGGTAAGGAGCTATTTAAGCATAGGTGAAGCAGTTTGTGGAAAAGGAATAGTGATGCCAGTTTTTATCAGCTGGTTCAGGAACTGTTGCCTGATTACCTCTGGGTTTCTTAGAAAGGGTGCATCTGTTCTGAATCTCAGGTAACTCCACATTACCAATCTTGACAAGTGCTAATGCAACTACTCTGACACAGTGAAAACTGACTTGCCTAAGCAATGACCAAAAGACAAAACTTAAATGCTATATTTGATTACTTTATACTCAGGGATTTGAAAACACAGGTTAAACCCTGAGGTGGTTGCTCTTTGCATCAACTTGTTTGAGTAGTGGGCTTGAATTCAGGTTCTGAAGGACTCCATAGAAGGATGGGAAAGGTTTCATTTAAGAGTTCTTTCCTTTGTATGTCTGACTCTTGCAGTTGTACAGTAGTAACTGCTCAGAAGGCTTATACATCCAGCTTGTGCCTTTGAAAAAGCTTACTGTGTTGTCATGTGCAAAACAGGAAACGTGTCATGGTATGATCCCCAGAGGAGCCGATCCAGGGCAAACTCTTCTGACCCTGCAGAAAACACATCCAGCCGAAACTCACACTCAAATGGAAACACACAAGTGAACCACAGAAGTCAAGAAATATCCTCATCTGCATCGTGCTGCTTTAACGTGGAAAGTTTCTGCCTGAGCAGCTGAGCAATGAATAACACAGCCTGCAAGCTGATGCCACTGTGCAACTCTCTTCATGTTGTTTTTCTTCTTAGCAGCAGCAGTGTTGTACCCCAGCTTGTTTTCATTTTGGAAGCAAAGTGGTATTTAGCAGTGAATGACATACTTTCAGATATACACACTATTAGATATTGTTGCTGTCTCCAAAGAGTAAGAAAAATGTAAATACCAAGGGGAGAGAAACATGATTCAAATTAATCTTAGCAGGTGACAGTAGATCATTATTTAAAACTGAGAAGAGATTTGATTAAGAGCAGATATTTTGGTCCAGAAATTCTCTTTTCTGGACCAGACCAGTTCTCTGGTCTATGTAGCTCTGCATGTGTCAGAGTAAACCCTCGCCCTGCACAGCTACAATAATAGGATCCAAACCCTGTTCCTAGCAATATTGGAGACTGTGTTCCTTGAAATACATGGCCAAGGATTTATTTCATATTAAACTAGAATTAGGGGAGGAGTATACTCTTTGAAACCCAAAAAGCCACATTCTAGTTTTCATAGAAGCTAAAGGCTATAATAATTCTTTTCAAAGGGTCTGGGAATAGGTTTAAAATTAGAAACCCTGTAAACTGTGTCAGTTTTATATATTCCAACTATTAAGCCTACTACATAGAGATGTATTAAATATTTATGGACAGACTTGTATTAACATCTTCCTTTAAAATTTCCGTTATTTCAGTAGCATGTGTCTTCACCTACTGATTGAAACAATATTACTTTAGCAGTCTTTCTGTTAAATACAAAGCTGAAGTTATTCAGTGCAACATAAACATTTAGCTCTACAGTTTAGTCTGTAAACACTTAAAAGGTTGGAATGTTTATCTAAAATGGCCAGACGTCCAAAACTTGCAAAGCTGATCTGTTTGCAGTGTTAACAAGAAGCAGAAAACAAAGAACTTTACTCATTTGAAAATGAAGAAGAAAAAAATATCAATTGACTCTCAACAATAAGGCTCAATTTTGTTGTAGTTCTGAGTTTTCTTGGCACTGGTTTACCTATCCTGAACTCATTTCAGAAGATAATTGGTTGAGGTTAGGACTGCTGCTGTAATCTCAGTGTAAATATGGGTCCCAGTAAAAGGAGGAGAGGCAATGGAACACATGCAGGTAATACTGGATTTGTATTTTTATTTTTCTAAAAGATTCACTAGGATATATCAAGCTGATAAAACCCAGAGGTTTAGGAGTTGCTTCGTGAGCATTTCAGTCTTGACTACCCTAAAAATGGCAATTTCTCTGAGAAGGGAGGAGCAACTGTCACACAGATGTGACTGTAACCTCATATTTTTATCCCTATGCTACTGCTGGTAAATCACCATACTTGATTGCTGCTCAGTTCTTGGTTTGGTTACTTGATATTTCACAAAACTCTGTTAGCCCTGGCAATACATTGTAGTTGTAAAGTGTTTACTTTGATGTAATAATGTTATTTCTGCCTTTTTTTTTCTTCTTTAAATGCACTAAGATGCTGAATCTAAGGTAATCTGGAACATGGTTCATCATTATCAGATCAGCTGTTGAAATCCTTTCATCAAATCAGATGGGAACTGACCACCTAAGGGGTAAGCAGCAGAAACTGTAATGATCCAAACAGTGGCTACAAAATACTAAATTAGCATTTTCATAGTTCAAAAGAAAGTTTGGTTTATTCTGTGATGAAAAAGCAAATGAAGTTCTGAAGGTCTTACTGTATACAAGTTAATTTGGTTGGGATTAAAATTACATGATACTTTAAGGAAATCACAATGCAGAAGAAATCTGTTTGAGGTTTTTTGGTTTTTGCTTTTTTTTAAATTATTTTGTTTCCTCCAAACCACAGCCTGAATAGTTGCTGTTTGACCAATTATGACTACAGCAACAGGGAAGAACACAAAGGAGTTTTACAGTTAAACGTTGATTTGCAGACATAGGGGAACTTTATGTTTATCTAGCATAATTCTTCTCAATGTATTTAAGAGTAATTACTCTCATAGATATTTCATGGCTCTGCCCATAGATATAATTGCTGTAATAATGCAAACGGCCACTTGAATCCTGCAGTGCACTTCTAGTGATTGATGTCTGATACTACCCCATGTTTTGATTTGCTAAATACCCTGAGGTGACTCTATTTTGCAGATCTTTTTCATCCTTGCTATTAGTGCAATGATAGTGGCACAGCAGGGACACCATCCCTTCGACAGAGCTTTGGTAGACAGTAAGAGGACTCCCTCTGTTGGCAAATCTAACTGGGAGATAAATAAGAGTTACTGTGTGCATCTATCGTCCTGGGATACTTGAATTTTGTGAAATCTCAGCAATTTGATTCATGATGTTGTGCTTGAACAAACAAACAAAACCAACTAGCCACAATCTGCAGCTGAAGTGTAAACTCAGACACTTGCACAGTTCTGGTCTATTTACATCTGAGCATCATTGTTAAAATCTTTTAACACATTTTTGCCTTCCCTGCTGTACAAGCAAATTTAAATTGAAGCAAGCAGGAATATCAGTGGCTCATATTTAGGGGTGTTAAGAATTTCTGAGGTGAAATAGCACAACTAATTTAGGAAAACAAAAAATGCCTTTCTGTATTTCTAGGAGAGGGCTCTGACTCATTGTGGAATGTATTAAAATAGACTGAAGTTCTGAATCTTAGATGTTAGCACTGAGCTGTCAGTTCTTTGTGCTTTGAGCCACCTCAGATAACAGGCTTTGCTGATGGCAGCTGCTTTGTTAGAAAACAATTTTTTTTAATTGCTTCTAAATATGAAAATAAAAGTCTAGTTCAGGATGCAATGAGGCTCCTTCCCTTAAAACTTCAATCAAAAGAGGTTTGCAGAGTTCAAAATAAGGATGAATGGTACAAAACAACAACAACAACAAAAAAAAAAAAAAAAAAAAAACAAAAGCCAAAAAAAAGCATTTGAGGCCAACTGTAATCACCGCGGACTGGGCTGGAGAGAGAAGAAAAGAATGCCTGGGCAGGGTGGCTGCCTTCGCTGCCGTGTTGCAGAGGTTTGGGAACGGAGGCTGTTGGGGTGCTGGGTGCAGGGGGGACCTTGCCCCGAGGCCGCCCAAGGCTGCTCCGCTGTGCGCTGCAGCACCAGCAGGAGACTCTCGCTCCCTGCAGGCGGAAGGCGAGCGAAGAAGCGCTGATTCAGGGTCAGCTGAGTAGGCAATGCTCGCTGGAGAAACGCGTACTCAGATCTGAATTTGCCTTTCTCCTTTCACACAAATGCTTCCTCCTTTCTGTCAACAGCAAGAACACGAACCTGACTTTATTCAGTTTCAGTTAAATACTGAGTTGTCCAGCTCTCTCAGGAGCTGATCCCTCGTCTGTGGTTCTGTGGTTGGGGTGCTTACCTGCAAGGCTGGGCTGGGAGATCTATGAAAGGCAATCTTTCAGTGCTTGCTTTTCTTAATAGTTGCAAAATATTTTGAGCAATCTTGCTTAAAAGGTCATCTGTGCTAAAGATGGCTTGAATGACCTGGTTTTCCCTAAATGTGGAAAAGGCTTCTGGTGAGTCAGGGCTGAGTCATGGGAAGATTATGCTGCTTCTCTGTAGGAGCCCTAGTTTGTTATGTTCCAAGAGGTACATCCCAAAGAACTGTTTTGCTGCAGCTGGAGGCAGGGTTTGAGGAGGTGCTGACCCTCATCATTAGTGAGGTGAAGAAGCCCCTCAGACTTTGCTGTGCACAGATAACCCCCACAGACACGTCTGAAAAGTTACGTTCTAAACTACAGTTTGAAGTGTGGTTTTTGTAGTCTTGAGAATTTTTTATTAAGCCTTTCAATTCTGACTAATAATTACAAAAAAAGGGTTGTACATGCAGGATATTTATGTAGTCCTCTTGGTTTTTATCATCACACTGAGGATTGATTAATGGTATTTATTTCCACTGTTAGGAAAGGAAATTTGAAGAATGGGCAGGCTAAAGTCACATACTAGGCCTATAGTGAGCTAAAATTACCCAGATCTTGATGTTTACTGAGTAGTCATATTTTCAGCTCCATGACTGTTTTGATGTACTTAATATATGTTTAAGCTATAGGCACTCCTTTCTTCACAGAATTACCATACAAATATGAAAGAGGGACATATAGTAGGTGAAGGAAAAGAAGAATAGTTTAATATGGTGTATTCTGACATAGGATTTAAAGGTGAGGAGAAGAGAACAGAAGATACAGGAGAGGGTTCAGTTCTAATGAATAGGACAGTAAAGGTAAAAAGCTGTGGATTCATGACCTGATGGGAGGACCTAAAAGGGGTCAAAGCCAGAATCAAGGCTACATGGAGCTTTGTGAGTGACTGCAAATCCCATCTTTTTCTATTAGGAGTACAACAGAAGCATTGCTGTGAGACAGAAGTATGAACAGTAACATCACAGGTGAGGGAATATCATGATTGAGATACTTCTGTCCCAAAATCCTTTCCCAAACTTCACGGTGTAATGGGCACACCTGCTCTGAGTCAGTGGTACACCCTTTGTTGGCATCACCAACAAATAGGCTTGGCTGAAGCCTGCCCTGCTGTGTAAACCTTGAGAAATTACACTAAGCTCTGTCTTCTCAGGGAACTAAGAAATTTGGATCTTATTGGAAGTAAACAGGACCAGCCTGAACCGAGACCAGACGAATCTAAAACTTCTATGGCTGCCACCAGGGAGGAGTTTGACTGCAAGCCAGTCACTTTCCACTGCAGAATCCTGCAGCCCCAGAGCCTGTTGAACTCTGCTGCATGGCAGTGGCTGCACAGGGGTGATCTCCCTTTGAGCTGGGTGCCTCCCAAGGCCACTTCTCAAGGCCAAGAGATCTCCTACCTGGCATCTGGTATCTACAGCAAGGTAAGTGACATTTTATGTTAGATCTAAAGCATACTGTACACAAGCTAGTCTAATTATTAGAAGTGTAGTAAGTAGTAGAGCGTTTGACCACCTTGTTGTCATTGTTTAGTAACTGTTTAAACAACATCATTAAATCACTGTTTCATAAAACCTTTTTATTACCTACAATAATGACTTCTCTTAATAGCTTGAAAACTCTTTGATACTGCTGAATGCCTGAATTGCTCTGCTCTCTACTTCCTGGAGGAGAAAAAAAAAGTAGGTAGGTATTTCTGTTTACATCATATTAAGTTCCACCCAGAAACTTTGTGGGGCTGGAAAGTCATTTACAACAATGAAGCAATCAGTTCAGAATGGTATTACAAATTGCCACAGCTGACACATAGGGATAAATGGCTCATCCAGAATCCATTCAGATGGGGGTTCCCAGTCAACCAACTGAATTGTATTCAGCAGTACTTAAAAATACTAGCAGATATTTATCTATTTCCCCATACCAGGAGCTTAAACTCTACAGGTGTAGGTGAAAGGTGTGCATGCCAGGGCCAACTCAATCTTGTTTCTGTGAGCTCCTTTTCCTGTTGGCTAACTCTGTTACTTAGAATTAAATGCTGATTGGAGTTCAGAATTCAGTTTTACCCAGGATACAACCCAAAGCAGAATATCTAAACAAATGATAGACAATCTGATCTGTAAAGGGGTAAACCTAGTGACTTGTAGGAGTGTGTGTGGCAAAGTGTCAGCCCACCGACGTCAACCGGGCTATGCCCACCAAGCAGTACAACACAGAGGTACCCAATTGTAACGCTTCAAGAGTTTAATGAGAAGTTTCTGTTAACACAAAATGGAAACTAAAGCACTTCCATCTGTTACTCCTTGATGAAAATGTTTTTTCCAAGGCTATATTCTGCTGCATGTGAAGGGTAATGGTTTGCATACAAATGCATGCTCAACACTCCAATTCACTCTTAATTTGAATGCCTTTAGTAACAGCAGAAGATGCTCAGATTGACAGCCTCACAGATCAAAGCCCACAGCATGATGCTTTGGGGGAAAATGCAAGACACATACAAGACAATTATGCTAGAGACCTATCCAGGTCTAAGGCAGACAGCCTTTGATAACATAGTTTGTAGAGTTCATCACAAGTTCTGGCCCCGTTAGGACATGGCTGTAGTGTTCCATTCCTCAGCATACAGCAGGTCAAGCCATAGGCTCTATTACCTTTACTCCAGACTAGTGCAGTGCAGACATTAAACATTCCGGTTTCCTATTGCAACACAAATGCACAGGGGAAACAGAGCTGGACTGCAGAAGTCAGTTCAGCTAAGCCTACCTCTGAGCAATGGATTTTAAGCATTAAAATTTTCTCAAGAGTGTAACACAGATTGAGGATAATGCTGTTATGTTCAAATGCTTATCTCCAAGTCTAATATGCTGGCAGGTACAAAGAACCTGTGGAGGAACAAGCGTGGGAGACAAATCTAAATACATGATATTGTCTTGCAGGAATCTGGTTTAACTAAAGGCCCAGTTATGAAGAAGGAAAACAGGTGCATAGAAGAGTTGCAAGTTAACAGAGTTAGAAACCAGGTGCAAAAAAAAAAGTAAGTATAAAACCTACAGAATGCTCAGGAGCAGTACAAAGGCAAGGAGGGAAGATAAATGTCTTTTGTGGCTAAAGCAGAGTGAAAGCATTCAGGCAAATCTCTTTCTAAAATCTCCATCAACTACTAGGACTGTAAAAAAGTGAACTACAACATAGCATGACTGTGAGAGAACTTCTTTTCTCATAAGAGAGTGAGTTGACAAACAATGTCGGTTCCTTAGGGCTCAAAATGAATGTAGGCTCTATGTACATGTACCTGATCAAGTTCATGCAGGAAACCTCTGGGGTAACCTGGACCATTTGAACCAGGCTAGAACTCCCAAAAATGTTCCACACACTGACTGGTACTTGAGGTTCCTAGATAGTCTGAAAGGTTGCATTATAATACTTGCTGATTTTATTTTATGTTTTCTTTAGTATTTTCTGCTTGCTTTTACTGTGTAAACCCTCGGTTTTTTTCTTTTTGAGTTTTCAACAAAGGAATATTTTAGCGATAGAAATGAAATGCTCTAAAATGAATATGGAAAAATGAAAAAGACAGTCCCTGTGAAAGTGGGAGTATGGATGTTTTGTTGTACCACCACTCGCTTCTGGTCTGTGTGTTATAATGGCACAAATCCACTTGGAAAACTACAAGGCTGGAGCTCATAAGCTTGGAAGGGTCACTAGGAAAATGCAGTGCTTGCAGGAAATATTGTGATTGTGGGTTCTCCCACAAAGGCTTCTCTGCTTCCATTGGTACTGGGTTCATATTGGCAGAATGTCAGAAAGCAGTATGACTATGCTTGAGATGACAGGCAAACTCTCACCTATCTCAACACCAAGTATTCTAGGCCTCATTTCTGCTTCATTTCTGACTGTGGGACCACTGTCCATATGCATTTGGTTTGAAATGCCAATACAGAGTGACCTCTGCTCAGTAAACCTCTGTTCAATTGCACAGCACATGGTGCTTGGGGGTTCTATCCTGGTTAAATACTAGCTTAAATATTAAAACCCAAGAGGCTGGGAAATAGAAGATATTAAAACTTGCTGGTGGGCTTCCTGAAACTTTAAGTGGATGTTGACAAGTACATGTGCTGCCCATAGCAGTTTTTGCAGGAAAAGAGTTTTACTCCAGCCAGAGGTCCTAAAAAGCATGGCCTCAGAGGTTATCATTCCTGTGGAAAAATTTCCAGAAATAAAATATGTTAAGCAAATGTCTCAATCCCTGCCTGTCTGAAAATGGCAGGTAGTGAGGTTTCCATACAATGATTTCTTTGTCAGAAGAATATTCCATATGCTGCCATAGCTAGTCCAGTTTTCTGTTTATGAATGCAGCATCAAAGGTGTGAGACTTCTAGTCACTAAGCCTGGATAAATAGAGGGATTCATAGAAATAAGCCAAATCTAGACCTTGGTTAAACCCATGGAAGACTGCAACTGACTTCAAGGCGAGCACAACCTGGTCTGGAATGAATACCAGGCTGGCTGCAGCAGTACAAGCTTCCTCATACACCCCTTCCAGCATAGGCATTGATACTCAAAGGGCTTTTCTACATGAAAAAATAGCAGTAGTGAAGTTTTAGAAATAGGAGTTTGGGTTTTTTTTCAAATCCTGCTGGAAGAAGAAATAATGCTTTGTAGAAGTTGCTGTGTCCTCATCTGATGGGCGTAGCAGCTCCTCTGGATGGCTCCTGTTTCAGTCAAAGTTACTCTGGTTAAGAGAACTCTTGTGTTAGACCTAATGTGGCCCCTTTTGGCTGACACAGGTGAGGAGTTTAACTCCCAAGAGAAGCAATACCAGCAGACTCAGAGGACAAAGATCCCTGCCCTTCTTTCCCTGGGAGCTACTCTGGGCATCTTCCCTTCTCCATCTGCCTGCATAGTGAACATCAGGCTACACTCTGCATCAGAGCCTGTGTTGATGTTTAGCTTTGCCTGTTAAGCAGAAATGTCTTTATCAGTGAAGCTTAAGATAATCTGAGTATAAATTAATAATTTGTGCTATACCACAATGAGCTACTGTGCTGGTTTTAACTGAAACCGAGTTTATCTTCCGCACAGTGGCTACTGTGGGGCTAATGTTTTGGATTTGTGCTGAAGACAGTGGTGATAATACAGAGATGTTTTTGTTATTGCTGAGTAGGGCTTGCTGCTTCTCACCCCACCAGTGAGGAGACTGGGAGTGCAGAAAAAGCTGGGCAGGGACACAGCCAGGACAGCTGACCCCAAGGAATATTCCAGACTATATGACTTTGTGCTCAGTATATGAAAGCAAGGGAAACATTTGAAGTGATGGCATTTATCTTCCCAAGTAACAGTTATTATGTGACGGAGTCTTGTCCTCATGGAGATGGCTGAACACCTGCCTGCCCACGGGAAGTGAAGAATTAATTCCTTGTATTTCTTTGAGTGTGTGCATGGCTTTTGCTTTTCCTGTTACACTGTGTTTATCTCAACCAATGAGTTTTCTGGCTTTTATCCTTGTCACTGTCTCCCTGATCTTGCTGGCCAGGGAGTAAGAGAGGCTGCATGGGGCTTGGCTGCTGGCTGGGGTTAAACCACCACAGCCATTCTTATATTCAAATATATCTATTCATCTGCTTTGGACTACTTTAAATGTCACTTCTTCCCATGAGTGCAGCCTTGGTCTCTGTGGTGCCAATTAAAATTTTGATGAAGAAGAGGGGAAAATGGCAATTTCTTTTCTTTAGGTCAATTACGGGTGTTTTATTTCAGTGATTGGCCATTGTGGTATGTGGAAGTTGTATGGAGGAGAAAAAACCCAGCTCCTCCATTGAAAGCTGTTGGTGGTTAAACAGGATGCTTTAAGAAGTGTGAACACATCTATCCAAATTAGTTTCATTCCAAATGAAAACAGCCTGTTACAAAACATACATATTAGGGAAGCAAGAGTTGGAAAGGAGGTTCTGGACCCTGTTCACAAAATTCCCAGCTGCAAAGTCAAGTTCATTCCCCACCCAAGTTGTATAATGCTGTGGTTCAGTTAGATAACGCTGTGTTTGCTATTTTGATTAGTGTCTTGGCAAATGAAATTTAATTGGAAAGTGCTAGCCCTTTTGTTTTTCATTTTTATTATCTTGGTTTGTGTCTCTAAATGCATCCATGTGAGCAACTTCACTCATCTGCAAAGAATGTATGTAGGAAAAAAAAGATGCTTACTGACCACTTTAGCTATTACTGCTTGTACTAGGAAAGGTCAACACAAACAATATCCTTCCTCTTGATTTTTTTTGTGGAATTTCACTTAAGAAGTATGTTATATACAAAATGAGGGCTTCTGTACCACCTTGTCTGGAAAGCATGTGTTGCCTTCGTAGGGACCTGGTTCAGGAATGGCACGGCGACCAACCCCAGGCCGCTCGGGCCATCAGCTCACAGACACCAATGTGGGGGGTGGCAAATGGCCTTTATTGTTAAATGGCACAGCATTTTATAGCTTGGGTTTTACAGTGTCACTTCTGTCTGCTTACACCATAAACTAAGCTAAAGATATCAGGAGAGGGGCCCTGTCTTTCCATACAGCGTGATATCTTCCGGCCGCCAGACCCCAGCTACCTACATTTCCTCCCTCCCTGTGCATAATTAAACTGGCTAAAATATAACAGTCCTAAAAATATATATATCGTAAACTTGGGTAAAAACATACTAAATGCATGCTGTCCCTACTCTATATTTTATAACAATCTTGAAACATGTATCACAAACTTGAATAGAAAACATAAGGCACGCTAAGCAAAAGATAACTGGGGTACAACTGGGGATAGCTGAAGGAAATTCTATGCAAAAACATTCTTAAAGCAATTG
>VZRX01012605.1:0-66489 GCA_013398075.1 Notiomystis cincta
CTTCCGCACCTTCCTTCCATATTGCTCAGAATTTATGGCTTTTCCCAGAATTAGCACCTCACCTCATTGAGAACAACCTTTTCTCCTTCCCTACGTGACCACCAAACTGATGTGAAAATGCTCACCCTTGATGGGATGAATGCATATGACCACATAAATCATTCCCTCTTTTCTTAAGTGGTTTTGAGTGAGTGACCAACATTTGTTATGATTCTCCCTTTCTTACTTTGGTACATAATCAGGAAAGATTAGTTAAACCAGCTTTGAAAACTGTATTTTCAGCTGATGGTTGGACAAAGCAATGCTGGTGACTCTAGGCAGCTCAATGTGGCATTCAAACCCCAGAATAATAAAACACTGTTGACAGAGGTTGCAATGAAGTCTACATTGCATAATACATAACAAGATCTGTCTCAGCAAAAGTTTTTGTAGAAAGAAAGTGAAATACATCATGGATAATTTGCTGTGTGATATTGCAAGAATAAATGAAGGCCCCAGATGGTTTCAGGATCCTGTTTTCTTAGGCTGACTTGCTGTGCACAGACAGTTCCCTCCCTGCACGGTCTTAACTGTATTGCAAAATCAAGACATAAATGTGGGAAAAGGATTTCTAGTAAAACTTACAAAGTAGACCTTTGGCAGAGCTATATTTGGACCTAACCTTTCTATATCTTGGTTTGACTGAAGATGAAATATGCACAAGTAATTATTGCTAACTTACTTTTGAAATGTTATCTGGCTGTACTATACAGACTTTTTTTTTCCAGAGAGTCATCTTTATAACACCTTTGTGCATTAAAGTAACTTACAGAAACAAAAAATAAAAATGAAATGTCTTTGGGTAAACAGACACCAGTTAAAGATTTACTATTCCTTCTCAGAATGAGCTATGTGACACCACATTCCTCTGCTAAGACATGGTGAACAGGATATTGTACATTGTGTGTGACTGCTGACATTTGCCATCAGTAACTGTCAATGTCTAATGCAAATCTTTTCATATCACCTTCAGAAACAGGTTGCAAGAAAAACAGTTCAGTACAACCCCATATTGTCATTTTATGGATCAGTGGGTTTAGATATTTGCAGTCTTAGTGAAGGGAAGCAGTGAGCTTTTTCTAAGAATTACATTTTGGGAAAGGAGAGGAGGGTTTCTTCCATTCTCCCACTGCAAAGCAAATGCCAAACTATTAATCTGAAGCAGTATCAGCACTTACAGATTCTACAGATACTCCTATTTCTATTTCAAACTGAATCTAAATGATAAGAGTAGCAGTTCCTATCTGATAACCATGTGGCATCCACCTTCCTTCCCCTACAAGGACCCATTGACCCTTTACAACCTGAGGGCATAAAGCAGTGCCCACTGAGGCAGCAAGAAGTGTCAGTGCTGATTTCTGTGACCAGGACATTCCAGCAACAGCTAGGGTGCCACTGCTATGGAAGAATACTTGTGGAGGTGAAGGGAATGGGGTGAGGGGATAAGAACACAAACTCAAAAATCACTATTAGAGTCATCAGAGCCCACAGAGCAGGTGTACAATAGCTTAAAAGCATGGAACACGTAAAAGCTATGCATTGTGGTGCCAGTTTGTATTTCCAGCATTTCCCCCTGCAGCCAGCCTTGCTCCATGAAGCTCTGAGGATATGGAGAAGCAGAGGCCCTGCAAATACCTGCTCAGAGTAAAGAGGTTACTCACAGAGTTCTTACCAGTTCCTGCCTGGTTCTCAGAACTGGGATAGCCATGTTCATGGAGCTGCACAAATAAGCATTCCTTGCCAGCTGGGTAAGGAAATACCTGCTATTTAAACTAATAAATCCAAGCCATAAATAAGAATGAATACAATGCAATTACACAAGTATAAGGATAAAATAAGAAAACTTAAAAAAGACTATGAGTTCCGAGTAGCAAGGGACGTGGCAAGCAATACAATTTTCAATGAGTACATTCAAAATAGAATGAAAAGGAGAAAGATATTGAACAAAGTGTTCTACAGGGAAAAAGAATAAATTTCTTTCATCTGAGAAAACAGGAATTATTTGCTTTAATCTTTGTGGAAAAGGTAGATTGTGTTGGATACCTTAACATACTAATTTTAACAAGTTACTCAGAATTCAGGCTGGAGTAGAGAAGAGAACAGTTCAGGGAATATTTATGTAAAATTATTACATTAAAATTCTCAGGATTTGATGAAATTCGTCCCAAGAAATGAGCCAAAGTAATCTCTGAATGAATAGTGATTATCTTCTGGAAGCTGCAGACTGGAAAGATCCTAGAAAACTAAGAAAAACAAGACCTCTCATAACATTTTCTAAGAGTACCCAAGGAATTATAAATCAAGAAGTCTGGTTTCAGTTCCTGGAAACAATACGAAACAAATTATTGAGGTAATTTTAAGTACCTACAAAATATAAGGGTAGTAACATAAGCCAACAAGGAATTGCCAAGAAAGCATCATATCAAATTTTTCTGATTACCTTCTCTGAGAATGGTGTCAGCCTAGTGTAGAAAGGAGAAAGCAATAGATACAGATATAAGTTAACTCTGATAGTGTTCTTAGATGTTTTTTAACATTAGAATCTTATAAGTTTAGGAAATATGGCGTGCATGGATTTGCCTTTGGGTAGCTACAAAAGTAGTTGAAAACTTCATAATCAGTGAAACCACATCAAACACGAAGGACATGCTGAGTAAATTCCCTTAAGAGCTGGCATTTGGTCAAATTCTACTTGGTATCTTCATGAAAAATGTGAATAGTGGAATGGAGCCTTTTAATTTATGGCTTGTGGAAAGATGAAAAGAGTTTTAAGTACTTTGGGGAAAATGCTAAAAATGCTTGTGGCAGTTTGGAGAGTTGCTCAGAAACCTGAAGGGTTGCAGCCAAGTATTTACAAACCAAAGTTCTGTGCCTGAGAAAAAAGAAAGCAAATTGAAATTTGAAACAGAATGCTTTTCCTTAAAGAAAGAAAAGAGTATAGTGGAAAAAGATATAGTAGCAAAGTCCTTTTAATTTTAGATTCATGAAGCAGAAGTTTGTACAGAAAACATCTAGTTACACTCCTCACTTAACTCCAGAGAAGCCTTGGAATGTATATCATCTCTGCTTGGGAAATGCATTTTTAAGGCAAAGACACAGTAAAGAGAATCCAGTAGTGTAAACGATGGGTTTAGAAAGCACAGCCCAGGAAGGACCTGGCTCACTGAGAGATGGTTGTGGGTGGCTGGATCATATGTACTTGCAATATCAACAATCACCAAATATTTTCCAAGGACTGAAGAAATCAATTTGTCTTTCATCATAGATGATTTTGGATATAAAATCTGAGGAAACCTGGGAGGATGGTGAAGCGTAAGACTGGATAACCTGAAGATACAGAGAATTTGCTTTTATGAGAAATTGTTAACATCAGTGCACAGTACAAATTATGAGGGGTGGTCAAAGCCTGTATGATCTTGGTTTTGGTGGGGACATTACTTTAAATGATACTCTTTGAGTCTAGGAACCACAAAACAATGTCTGAAAAGAAGTTAGAGAGCATTCATTGCTATTTATCTGGTAGAACCAAGGCTGAAGGAGAGAAAAAATGTCAATCTCAGGACAGGAATGTGAGCTTTTGAAGTGTGGACTCACATTGTTTTATGAAGGAGCACAATAATCTCTTTTTAATGTTAAACATGTCAACTTTCAGAACCTATTGGTTCTTGCCACTTCCTGTCATGTAATTATTTTGCAATCTCTAAAAATTGTTAACACAACTAGAGGATATTAGGCTTTTATCTTGATTTTATAAAAGTAAGAATATTTTGAGTATTCTATTAAAAAGCGCTGAAGACAATCCATTTTTGACTTTCTTTACAATTTTCCACATTAAATGTGGTAATTCTCTGACATTTGGAATAACCAATTAATTTGTAGCAGTGAGAATTAAGGTTCAGAGTGATGGGGTGATGGAGAAGAAAGGGGTAAGACAATTTACCCTGTATTTGAATGCCAGCTCACAAGCTACTCTTTTATCTGGTCAGGCAAAACCCAGTAATGAGCTGAAAGTATTAATTCAATTTAAATGACTGAATAATCTTTGGCTGTCAAGTTATATGCTTTGTGAAAGCCTGACAATGTAGATTGTCAAACTGTCCATGCAGGAAGCAAAAAGCCTTTTACTTAGAATGGGCTAATGATTGTTTGACAATTTAATTATACAGCAGGGGAGTTCTGAAGAGGAAATGAGGTGTGGAGGCAAGTCTGCTTATCCACACTGAAGTATCCTGCTTTGAGCTGAATCTGAAGACACAGCATATTGCATACAGGACAGGTTTCTAACTCCACACATTCGAAACAGCTTGTTGGATGGGGAGTACAGAGAGGGGGACATTGTTAAAATTTGGTCTGAAATCGATTAGAGCTTCCGTTCTAGACCTGGCACTGGACTCCACAAATCTTTGCACCTATCTTGTCAGTTATCCTTTCTTGTAAAAACCAATGGCTTTTATTTGCTGTAACTTTATTCAAGCTTTGTCTATATAAATTTTCAGTTAGTTGGTTGGCATCCCAACTTTCATCTGTATGGTGTCTCATTTTAAAACCAGGGTCCTGGTCCAGACTTTCTGCGGCCAGAGCAGAGTGTTTCTCTAGGGCATCCAAAGAGTGAGATGCATCTTCCAGATCCTCAGGATAGCTCAGGAGATGGCAATACAAGACATAAGGAACAACTGTGGTGATCAGCCTGACTTGACCTTAAACAGTAGGTTTGAAGAAATGAAAATATCTGCAAAATTATTCATCAATCGCTTCAAAGCTTCTCTAGCCTGTTTGCTTCACTGATAGACTTGTGAAGTGTCAATTTTAGAGGAAGCTTTTTTTACAGTAGGGAACAGCACATATTCTGTGGCTCTGAGCTCAGATCAACTCAGTTTTTGTGTTGCAAGACAATTATCAGACACTAAATTCTCTTTTACACTGACTTGAACTATTTTTAAACCAGTGACCTAGAGAGGACAGTCTTGCTGAGGTGCTGTTAGTTTCCTTTCCAGTGATTTTCCTTCTTCACAAAGAGCGAGAAGATGAAAAAGTTTGAAATCAAACATTAAACTCAAATATCCTTAGACATGGACACATTCCACTGCCTTTAAAATGGACATACTCTTCCTTTGCTTTATGTTTGAGGGGGGAACATAGAAACACAGTGAACATTAGGCCTTTTCTGAAAACACACTATTTTTTGATCATAAAGGACGATGCAGAGACTGAAGTCCATTTCTGTTAAAAACATGCACATCTCCATGTGTCTTGTTAGCACTGAGAACTTCTAGGTGGCACTACTGACTCTCACAGTCTGGCTGGCTGTGTCTGGGAACCCACCGCATGAGCTGCAGAAAATGTCTGTCAGCACCTGTGGGACAGCTGAGAGAGGTGCTGAGAACATCAGGGAAAAGAATCAGCTCTGCACTGTATTCCTTTGCTTCAGATAGTGGTTTAGTATAGAGTTTTAGATCATATCAAGGCACTCTAATGTGCTTTCAAAACATGAAAGCCCTTTTAAAACCGATTTGAATAACATGCATAATAATAGTGTAATAAAAATTGAAAAATGCTAAGTGCTACTGCATGATCTGAAAAGCCAGGTTCTTTGTTTTAACTTTTTAATTAGACTGCTTCTTCAAATAAAGTAACCCTCAAGAAGAGGGTTATTTTTACTGACTGAAAAGTCAAATTTTCTAGAAAATGGCATCAAAGGATTCCATGCAGTGTATTCTCTCTGGGCTTCTTCATGAGATGTATTAGACTAATATTTGTATTGCCTTTATCATCATACAGTCCTTACTGACTACACCCATATTGCAGATATAAACATCAGAAAAAAGACACATTCTTCCTTTAGAAACAGAACGAGAATTGTGCTTCATAGAATTTATGAAAGTTATTCATATTTTCCTGCTGTATATCAGCATTCTCCAGTCTGTGTGCATGTTTTTCTCCAGATGTGCTTATAAAGTGTGTGACAGGATTGCCCTTCTTTGGATGGCTTTTTACTTGTACTGTCCCTTAGAAACAAATTCCCCAGTTTTCATAGATTCACAGAAGGGTTGAGGTTGAAGAGGCTTCCAGAGGTCCATCTTCCCCAAATGCCTGCTCGAGCAGAGCCACCTAGAGCAGGTTGCACAGGACCATATCCTTTGAGTATCTCCGAGTGTGGAGACTGCACAACCTCTCTGGGCAAACTCTGCCAGTGCTCAGCCAGCCCTACAGTAAACAAGGGTTTCCTGATGCTCAGAGGGAACCTGTGTGTTCCAGTTTGTGCCCATTGCCTCTGGTCTTGTCACTGGGCACCAGTGAATAGAGCCTGGCTCTGCCTTCTTTGCACCCTCCCCTCCTTTCTGTTACTGGCAAATTTGCTTAGGGTGCGCTCTGTCCCACCATCCAGACCATTACTGGCGATGTTAAACAGGTTGTATTTATTAACAAAGCCTGAGCAAGCAAAATGTATAGATTTTTATGTTAGGAGGGTGCCACTATAAGTCTGCTAGGAAAAACAGTGACAATTTTGTGTATTTCTTTTTAGGATTCATGAGATGTAATGATGGAGCAGAGAAGACAATTTGTTTTTAATTGAACCCTCCTTTCTCCCAAACCAATTTTGATTCTTGTTTAGAATTGCACAGAAATTTGTTGCTCTACACAAAAAAGGGAATCTTGGGAATCAAGAGTGTTCCAAATTAAAGCTGATTATGCAACACTTTTTAATGAGTCCTTTTTGATAAATATTTGGTGTCTCTTGGGCTAGATGGTGGGCATTTTGTCTTGAGCTAGACCTTTTTCTTGGGTTTCATGAATAGTATTAACTTGCTAACTTGCCTTTTTCTTTTCTTTCCCCTGGAAATTCCTAGATCTAGCCTTTGTATAATTCAAAAAGAACCAAGTTGGAATAACAACTGATAGTTAGATAGCTCTTCCTCTCATTTCTATAGATCTGTCCTATAAACTGGAGTCTAGATAAATACAGTCTAGACTAAAATATAGTCCTGTAGTCTAGGACTCATCCAAATTGGAGTATCCATGGCTAAATGTCATGGATTTTTTTGCTGTTAATTGTTATAACTGAGAATATCATTGGCTGTACTTAAGTCTTACCTTTTCTCATTAAGAAAGTCCTTTATCATATTAGCTTCAATGACTTTAGAATGGATCCGTTTTCTTTCAATAAAAAAGAATCAAAGGTTGCTTCCTAAAAAAAACTTAACATTTTGCTCAATATTTTTTAACAGGACAAAAAGAGACTCTGTCCAACATGCACATTTGTGTTCAGATAACTACATAAATATGTTCATATCCCTTTTCATGGGTTAGACAATTTCATTGAAGTGGTCCTTCTGTCATTCAGTGTTTCACTTTATGACAAGAAAAACATTTAAAGGAAAACCCAAACAATAAGAAAATCCATTATAAAGGCAAAGTGTACTTTTTTCCATTAGTTTGGTTCCCCAAGATCAAACCTTCTACATTGTATCAGAATTCTGTTCTAAATTATTTTTAAAGATAATTTTTGACAGTGTCTAATTAAAATCCAGTTTGTGTGTTTGTTTCTTTTGGTTACCTTGAAAAAACCACAATTTCTAAATCATATGAATTCACGTGGGTTGGCTTTTGGTTTGTTCCCCCCCAAACAGAAGGAAACCAGTAAAAAAGGTGATTCCCTCTAACTTAACATGATTACTTTTTGGTTCTTGAGCAGTCTGGTCACACAAAGATAGGTAAACTAGCAGCATTTGTAGTCCAGCATTTTGTGACATCAGCTAGGCCAACAATTTTGAATTTAGAGTGTTAAACCAAATGGTTTGAATCTGTGAACATAAATGATCAAACTTGTGACTGCAATTTAACAGCAATAGTGCAGAATAAACAAGTCATGATATATTGTCAAAATAATGGATAGGTTGTACAAATAAATTGGTAAAAATTAATATTTTGCAACCTTGATTAAAGGATTTTCCCTCCATTTAACTGATTCATCTCCTCATCGATTTTCTTCCAATGTTATTCTGACTTGATTAAAGAAAATATTTATGTCTGAAGTCCCAACTGCAAACAATCCAAACTCATATTCAGATGGGAAAACTAGTTTATACCAAAGAGATTTAGATATTAACATCATTTAAATTGCTTAGGAATTTTTAAAGTGAACTTCACCTATTAGTCCTCTGCATTATGAGCTAATTTAACACGTGTATGTGGCCCAAGGGGGCAGATTTGGCAGCAGCAATATTAAGTCTGTTATTAAAGCAGGTAGTGGGCAAGACAAAGAGCAGCGTTAAACTGATATAATAAAATTTTTCACTAAAATACAAGCATGATTTCAAGATTGAAAATAATGTGGGCAGCTGCTCTTTGTAAACACAAGTGTCCTCTTCCTCACCCCAGTGCAAGCAGAATACAAAAGTGAGCAAGAGAACCTCAGTCAAAAAGAAAAATGTGGACATAATGAAAAGAGTGTGTGATTTTGCTAAGCAAGGGCAAGAAATACATAACTGACCAGGAAATGTAGTTTGATAGTCAATTATTTGCTCTTATAAAAACAAAGGGATAGAAATAATATATGTTGAATTCAGAAATGAAACTTATGAATTGTAGTTTGATTAGACCAAACTAGCTGGGTGATTTAATGAGGTCAAATAAAGGGTCTTCTGGAATTATTGGCTCTTTCTTTTGTGATACAGGGAAAAAAAGAAAGATATTCTTGATAAAAATTTTTCTTGAAAAGTTCCTACAATACCCTCATTATTGCCAGACATGATCTTAGGCTCTCATGTCCCTTGCTGCCCTTCTGCTCATACTTCAGCATGAGCAATTCTGGTGTAGCTGTGTTTTTTGAATGATAAGAGAAATCCACTAAGTCAAAATCAGTGTGCTTCACAGTTTGATCAATATCATATGATTTTTAATTGTAAAGCTCATGACATTTTAAAATATTTTCCGCTGCATTTCGTCATAGCAGTATATAAAATACATTCAAAAATATTTTCTGAATATGACTACATGAAAAAAAGTTCAGCATTTCACTGAAAAGTGCACTTTTATTTTTTGGACATAATGTAGTACAGCATGAACTTGTAAATATCCACCAAGAGACTTAATTACCAAAGGAACTAGAAGATAAATCTGGAATTGCAGACTCAGGAAATAGAAAGGATCTCTGAAGTCTGCAGTAAGGCTATGGAAACAAGCTCTTTTCCTATTAAATAAGAGACTCATGAAACTCAGCAGATCTGCTCCCTAATAAACAGCCCCATTTTGGACTACCAGCCACTAAGAGCCTTGGTAGAAACAACAGTGGATAAGGCTGTGCCATGTACAGTTCTTTTGGTAATGCTGGAAAATTAATGGATGTAAAACCTTATCAACAAACCCTGAATTCAACACCACCAACCATAACTTACTAGTCAGCCTTCACACAGCTGGTTACAGTTTACCAAGAGCAGCTCCATGTGATAAACTCTTGCTTGGAACTCATTTCTGATTAACGAAAATGGACTTATAAGGAAATGAAATAAATCACTGATTAAAATAGCCCTTGAATAGTACACTGCCACTGCAGCTGTGATGAGCTGTGTGCAGGTATCCATACAGAACAGTTCCCTCTGTTCAACACCGTGCTGCCAGAGCTGCTCCTCCCACGTCTGGGGTGTGTCGTGTCCGCCTGCACCAATTCAGCGAGACAGGGATTTGTGCCACAAGAGGTGTAGCACTCCTGGATCAGGTCACAGAGCAACTGGGTGGGGTCTTCACACTCTGCTGCTTTGTTCAACTCTTCTTCCTGCCTGTGTGGCACCACAACTGATGTTAACACTGGTGAAACTGCTGCTCTGTCCCTCCACAGCTGACAGACGGAGCAGAATCCCTCTGGACTAAGGGGCCTCTCCATGAGCCTGTGTTAACAACTGGCACAGAGCAGCTCTGGAGTGGTGTTCTGATATGTTCATGTCAAAAGGAGAAGACACATGGTGTTGGACGATGCAGTCAAAGGGAATTGGGGAATTCAGCTTGTTTCCCAGAACCTCAGGTGGTTCTGATGGGTGGATGATGCCCAACCCATCACACTCGCAGGAAGGTGCGCAGTCCAGCAGGATCCACTGGAATATCAAGCTGAGCAGTACTACCTTCCAAAATGCTTAATGTGGGAAGAAAGGGTCTGTTTTGTTAAACTAATAACAGTGTGCAGTAGGATACAGACAGTCTGTAGAGACAAAGAATCATGAATTGTTAAATGTGCAACGAAGAGTTCTTCCAAACACAGTGAAAAGTCAATCTCTATAAGCAGGACCCCTCAAACTCTCTTCTCCTGTCTGATAGAACAAAAGTTGAGTATATTGAAGGTCTTCTAAAATTTACCATAATATTGTATCAGCACACATTTGGAAAACTCTGAGTTTGTGATATATTATGAGTTTTATCTGTGCATTTTGTTTTATAAGTTGCTTTGTCACAAAGGTTTTGAAGCACGTAGCTGTCAAATCCAAAAGGCTGCTGCCTACTACGGATGTAAAATTCTGCTTGTGTATTAAAATTTTTATTTCCTGCTCACAAGTTTGCTCCTTTATGCTCATTTATGGTACTGAGATGGCTATTTAGCATCTGGCTCTTGTGTGAGTTAATGATACAAAATATAGCTGTTGACATTTAAGTAGCCATAATATGCACTTATTACCAAGTAGATCGGCAGAAATGTTTATGTTTGTTAATTATACGGAGCTTCCTTGTCAATTTTTAAAAGATTAATCTCCCTTTAGAAAGGTCCTATCATATTTCTTATTTTATACCCTATTTGTTAGCACTGTAGCTGATTTGTGATATTGAGTGTCTTGGAGTATCAAGAGCACCACCACATTTGTGAAAGCTTTTATTAAAAATTTTTAGATGTTTGGGCAAATTATCTCAACCTACCATAAGAGGGCAAACAAGACTTCAAAGATCATCTTCATCCCTCCAGGCCTGGATCTTTTACAGATTTACTAAATAAACCTGATAAGCCCCATGTTTATAGCTGTTGAACTGATAGATTAACCTTCATATTGAAGGTTGTGTTATCACCACAACAATGTGAGATTGTAAGAAGATGTCTCCATCCTTGTCCTTCTTACACATTCCCCAGCAACAGAAAATTCAAGCAAGAGCACTTTAATATTTGAGTAAAAAGTAATGATTTTCCTCTAAAATTATTGTTATTCAGCTAACTAAAAATTGACAGAGTGTGAGCCTCTGGTTATTTTGAGGATGATACCAAGACTTAGAACACATGTCAAGCTTGAAGGACAGCAGTGCTGTGATTTTTCAGGTGCAGACTGCCCTCGTCTTAGATTGCAAACAAAACATTTGCATACCCAAATATTAATTTTACAGATGTATTCTTTCTAGAAGTGATAAAGCAAGAAGTGGTGAGACACACTTTAAAATAAAAATGAACTTAAGCAGACAGCTTGACATTGGACTGAGTGCAGAAGCACTTGCTTTTCCTGGAGCCTCAAATCTTCATTTATTTATTATTTAATCAGATACACTCAAACTCTGAAGAGGAGATTGACTTGTAATATTTTCATGCCTTGAAAATACAACATTTCATTACAAAAGAGATTACTGTCAGGGAATATGGAAATTTTTCTCCTCTACTAAACCTAGCAGTTCTCCTTCTTCCTCCTTATCTTTCTTGTCCATTTTGATAGTGGCAGGTAACCAAATTATTGCATACTCTTGACTAAATTCCTCTACATCACTCCATAAACTTCTGTACTCCATGCATCAATCTCCCTCTACTTGGCTTCATCTCCTCCTCTGATGCCAGAACTTTTGTGTGTTTAAAATTCCCAGTCTCTCACAGAGTTGTTCCTCTCATTCGCTTCTGGGACACTTGTTTTCCCCACGTCAGACTGGTCTCTGAATTCAATATAGCTCTTAGAAAAGTGGTTCAACCAGGATTTTTCCTGTGCAATGCTCTCGCTCTCTGTATCCAGATCTGTCTTCATTCTCCCAATCCTATCATAAAATATTCCTTGTCCATTCTCTATAGTAAATGGAAATTATTTGAGGTTCCTCTAACTTTAAATTTTAATGAGAAATGAAGATTGAGCAGGCACAGGAGTTTTGTTTTACCCCAGAGGTTCATGAACCACAGTCCACTTCTTTGGTCAGAAATTAGAGGGAAGGGTGAACTTAGCTACTTTTTCATTGCTTTTCTTCCCCTATTTATTTCTTTAATGCTTGCATCTGTCACAAAAAAATCTGCTCTGTGATGCCATGAAAACACTATGAAATTTCAGAACGGATTAGCTGCAGCATCCAGCATTTATCATGGTACAAAGAAATGCCAGACAGCTGAATGTGAAACATTACCTCAGTCAGCCAAAAGGATGGCCATTGCTTTGTCCTCTGGAAGCCTTCCATTCAGGTCATTTGTCTTTGGCTAGCCTGACTCTAGGGGAATATTAAAAACATACTCTGTGTCTGCAAAGACTGAGTGCTACGTATGTAGATGACATATTTGTTGGTGAAAAATCTAGAGTCACCTTTCCCATAACATTTATGGTGCTGCTAAATTAATATGAGTTAATTTCAAGAGATAGGGTGAATGATAAACTGCAAGTCATGTGTTGATAAAGGTCTCATCCAGTCTGACCTATGTTTGCTAAAACTGTAATTCAAATGAACATTTCAAATTTGCTTTACCTATTTAGAAAATAAATTAGAAGCTAGATGATTAGTGCAAGGTAAATAAGGCTTAAAGATTTAGCAGATTTATCAATTCTAAGTCTCAGTTGGGAGAGTTTCTGTAGGTTATTAAAATGACATTTACGTATTTAATTAAATACATGTCACTAATGAGTGCTTCACAGTTAGCATTGTGTGTGTACTGTATTCATAAAGAGGATTTCTGTTTTTTTCTTCCTTTGAAAATCCATGAATTGCAAGAAAAAACATTAAAAATATTCAAACCTGTCGTTTCCCCTAAGAGTTATAACACAATCCTCTGAGTATAATTTTTTTCTCTTTCTCTATTAATGATGCATTACCAATCATAACAATATGTGGCCAAGGGGTGTTAGAACAAACAATTTCATTGTAGTAACTGAAAAATAAATGCAGCACTAATAAGACAATAAAAACAACTTCATTCAATGGCAGATTGCTTGCAACAGATGAAAAAATGTTTCTATATCTCAAAGAACAGCAGGCCACACACCAGGTTAGCTGAACTATTATGGATTACAGGTTCAACATCTTTTTTTATATTTTTGTCTTGAATGCAGGTCTTTTTGTTTGCATTTATCTCAACTCTGCCTGGATCTTCCATAATAAAACCATGTACAAAAAGCAATTCCTGCATATACTTACTCTAGAACCATGGCATCTACTTCCCCATGCCTTGTCACACTTCTATCAAAAGATTTTAAAGTTAATTCAGGTTTTAGACAGCTTGGCTAAATTTGTGCATTTTATTAAACATTTGGTACTGAAAAGTGAAAAAGTACCAACAGATGAACAATACTAAGCAGCAAAGTAATGTTAACATATAAACAATCTTCAATGGGTTATTTTAATTTTTAGTGATGTGTTTGGCTAGAATATTTGCTTCACAACAGGATTTTTGGTCTTTATCAGGGTGCTTCCAAAATTCACCACTTGTCCTGGCAAAAAAAACCCAACCCAAACAAACCATAAATACATTCTTGTGGTTTAGTTATATCTAGTCACTTTGTCATGATTAACCCCTTCTAGGGATTTCTAGGGATTTCAGTGTTAGACAGTATGTGTTGCCTTTAAGGTATATTTAATTACCCAAACACTTTTACTTATTGGAACTACTTTGGAGTAGGATATTTAACATCGAAATGAACTCTTCAGCATCAGCAGTCTTCTAAAATTTTTCAAGAAGTTTTGCAAATTCTAATAAAAGTTCTCAGCCGATTGTCAGCTGACACATGGCAACCTAGCAAATGATTCTTGGCAAGTTTTGTGACAGAAAAGGAAAAAGCTGGATTGGCAGTGGTCTCATTTCCAGCTGTTTCCAAAATAGTAGTATTTCAGTACTCTATTTTCAGCAGAACTTAATATACTGAAAACACAGACATCTGGCTGGTTACTATTTTCAAGGGCATCAGTGGGTTTAACCATATGTGAGCTGTTGAGGACAAGAAATCCATAACATCATCTCGAGTTACCAGAATCTGAAGGGGTATCAAATATTTTGTAAAGTCTTCATGTGGGGTACACAAGATGTGCTTCAGGTGGGTGGTGCAGCTGCATTGAGGCTGCTTTGAGGCACAGTTTTTTAGAAGAGAACAGTTGCCTGAGACAGCTGAGTATCACCCAGTATTTGAAACCTGCCTGATATGTAGGATTTTTCTCCATCAATTTTATAACCTTGACTACTTAAACAATAGCAAAGTTTCACTTGAATCAATACAGGACTATGTCCAGAGAACACAATCCATGTATTTGATTTAGGTTCAAAATAAGTGTCTTTCTAGCAGCTGAACATCTGTTGGCATGCAGCCTTGCTACATGTCCCTCATGGCTTGGAAGTTTATAGCCAGATGCAAAGCTTTTTCTGTTGCTGTTCTTCATTTCAGAGGATCAGGCTGACAGTACCAAGGGGTGAGAAATTGATTCACCTGCTCCATTTCTAGTGCATTTATTACAAAGTCTAACCAGTAAAATATAACTCATGTCTCAGTATTTTGCAGAACTAAGCATTATATAAGGAACAATTTCTACCAAGAGTCTCTTCTGGCCCTCTACAAGGCAAGTTCTAGGGAGGAGTTACAAATTTTATATCCTTTTGCTAACAGTGATTAATAATTGCAAAGCCTCCCTTTCAGAACTTTTACTAGTGGAGTGTCTGTTTGCTTTTGGGTTCTGAAGCCAGTTTATTTCATTTTATTCATCATTCAGGCTGATCCAGTGGCTCAGCAACATGCTACAATTCTCCTAGTTGATGGTTGGTCGTACAGCACTTGGAAAAGGAGAGAACAAAACTAACTTAGTTTGCTAGTACTGTTTTCATTTATTCCAGCTTCTCAATTTGGTTTGTATATGTATCTTTGCCATTGATAATTTAAGACCCAACCTGGGCTAGTGATAGTTGCTCCTGCCTGGGGAGTCAGACCAGATGACCTTTAAAGGTCTCTACCCACACAAAGCATTCTATGATAACAACACTCACTTTGGGGGCTTCTACTACTTTGCTTAGCTGAAGAGAAAATAAGTTCCTGGAATGTCAAACTGAGTATCAGAAGTTAAACAGGAAAGTTGAAGGGCAAAATAACAACATGGAAGCATTACATTTTAAAGGCAATGTATTAAAAGGTGATATAAAAATCACTCAGAGGATGAGATGTTTGATCAAGGATGCACAATGGAGATAATATAATCTGAGAGAGACAGTACTTCTAGGCTGTGATCTGTTATTTTTAAGGAGAAAACATGGTCAGTATGCAGTCCTCAGTTTCCTAGTAGAAACTACAGTTTCTTTGCTATATAACAGGGACTAAATTGGGTGTTTTCTTCAAGCTGTGAACAGGGAGCAGCATGTGGCTTGTCTGTTCTGAGACTAAACCCAGAAACCAGACTGTGTTTTGAGGTTCTTACTTTTTTCTGTTTTCTTTTTTTCTATTTTTTTTTTTTTTAAATTTTTAAAGTGTTTGGAGACTACCTTAGTTTCACATCTTGTAGAAAAGAGAGAGTATTTCTGTCTGTGGTCTAGTGAATGAGGCTGAAAGCAGATGTGCTACTGTCTCTGTAATTCTAAGGCCTCTAAAGTGGATGTAATCCTGCCCTGAAGGTGGATCTGTGCATCCAACTTCTCCAGGTTGGACAGAGGTACAAAGGATAAAAATCTTTTCTCACAGGGCTTTCAGAGTGAGGCAAATGATTATAATTGGGAGAAGCATTTTTTATACACAAGGCACTTTTTCTCCCTAAAATAATTTATGCTCTATTAGTTACAAGCATCGTGGCATCTCAAAGGTCATCTAGAGGAGTATTTTAATCTTAAATTAAGTGTTATTTCATCTCTTCCTACCAGAAACTGCAAGTTGGCCAGTTCAGATATCTTTGCCAAGTATAACTCCTGTCCAGATTGGTTTTCTTCCTTATTTTAAAGACACAAAACCCAAACTTTAACAAAGACTTAAATGTCTGTTTTCAGATTGACTGTCATTGATCATCAAGGCAACAATACTGGAATAATTTTATAGGGAGTTTGGTAAGGTAGATGCATCTGGGGTGCAAAATTACATGTCATATAACAGAATGTTGAAAGAAAAATCAGATAAAATATTAGTGCAAGTAAAAAGCACAACAATTAAAATTTAAATGGAAACACCTCCCTCTTCAACAAATACAAAGAAGAAATCTTAATAAAGAAATTTTAGATGCTGTACTAGGGAAGATCTCACTTTCCAACAGTTTATCCTTTGTTTGTTTCAATTCAACCTATACAAAGAAAACAGTAAGAAAGAATAATTATGTCACTTTTGACATCTAGTTATTATAAGAAAAAGCAGAAGAGGTCCATCACTGCTTCAGTGTATCTGCAGAAAAGAACCATGACGAAAAAAGCTTGCATTAGGCTAGGGTTTGAAAACATAAAAGGAGCTGATACGAGTTAAACAGTTAAGAGGTTATTTAAATTAAAAAAAATTAAAGCTTTCATTTTAATTTCTGTTTTAGTTGGAGCTATTTACATCCAGTGGTTTCTGGCCCCATCACTTTCTAGAGAAATGGAATATTAAAAATTATATGCATATTTTAATGATAAATTGAAAATGAAAATGAAAAGGATGGCAAATGTGATGTTAAAACCATTTCTCTTAGAATTACCTTGATGCATGCATTAGATCTCGTAGTAAATGTAGCCTTCCACTTAACATTAAATGAAATTTTTGCTGAGTACATATTTTCTTTCCTTATCACCACACTAAATTCTTGCTTACATTTCTTCTTCTGCCTTCCCCTCATCTTTCTAAAATCAGCATAAGTCTCTCTCATCCTTTGTAATTATTTCATTTGATTTAGCTCAATTTTCCTTCTCTTATTTAATAGATTACTTCTACCTTTCTTTTCCAGTGATTTCCTTCTTCTGCTTCAGTTCAATATATCAGGACTGTTTTTTTCTAGTCAAAGTAAAGTAACATTAATGAAGGAATGATGGAACATTACATGGCCAATAGCTTGGCTAACTTTTTGCTTTTGGGAAACTGAAGTTGGAAGAAATGGTACAAAACAGAGGTATAAATATATATAAAAAGTTAAGTACTAGGAAGGTACAAATAGCATAACAAAGGCAGTTCTGAGGGCATGTCATAATTATAAGCTTATTGAAGTGACTTTGCTTTGAGTCCAAAGCCACTGTTTCAAGCATTGCTGTTGGAAGAAAGGCATGTTTCCACTCTTAGAACATCTCTTGAAAATACTATTTTTACTCTATCAACTTCTGGGACAAGTCACAAGAGAAACTTACAAATGCTGAGACAGACTCAAGATTAAAAAGTACTACCAGAAGTCCCTGTAACTAGGCCTGCCAAAGGAACTAACAGGTCCTGTTGTCTCACTGCCTGGTAAGTGACAGCTCCCTGCTGGAAAGATGCAGAAAGCCTAGCAGCTGGTACCTGGACCTGAATTTGGTTGCAACAGCCAGAAAGGAAGGCAGTACTCCAAGGGAAATTTTTTATAGCAAAATCCAATCATGGGGCAAAGGAAAGATCAAAGGGTTTTTATTTTTTGTTTTCAGATGCATATCTGGAATAGTTTAAAGAGCCGGAGATAAGAGGAGAAAGCAAGAAAAGGAATACATCCTGTGTTTTAATAGACCAAAAATCAATGTCTACTAAAAAGCAGAAGTTCAATACCATTAAAAAGGTACAGCAGATAATCAACACAACCAGTAAGGACTGAGCACTGCTAGATGAATAAGGGCATCGTGTTGGCAGAGGGGGTGTTGAGTCTTTGATCACAGGAATTAAAGGTGTGCAGGAGTCAGTGTAATCAAGAATTAAAGCATCTCTTCAGAAACAATTTTGAAAGCTCCTTTGGATCCTCTGGACTTGTATGCAGGAAGTGTGTTATGATCTCAGTTATCAGCAGTCCTACATCAGAACAAGAGGAAACAATGAAAATCTCAGAGGGTGAATCCTTTCTTCAAGAATCTTCATCCTTTCTGAAGAGGTAGATTAGGAATAAGAGAATTCTCATAATTATATTTGCCATTAACATGCAATAGCAGCACTATCCTTTTTAAAAAGAAAGGGCTTGTTTTTTTTATGGGGAAATTATGTCAACAGTATGTTTTGGTTTTGTAACAGGCCTGGGTGTCTTTGCTAAATAGGATGGTAAGAGAAAGTCCTATTTATTGAGTTTACCATCTAAATAGATGTGTGAATGAGGCAATGACAAGACTATTATCTTTCTTTAGCAGGTGGTACAAACTGATCAACTGTGGCTAGTCCATAATTAATAGGCAGTCTGTGGCAGAGCTTTACCACAGATTGTTTTTCCTGAGTGTCAAGACAGTGAGTCTGAAGAGAAACTTCAGGCAAACATGGCTGCTCTGTGTTGGAGAACAACTTGGTGTGGGAAAAGAAAATTCATAGGCATAATAACTAAAAACATTGGATAGAAATATGTTTACATTTTTCTTTTCAGAGTTTGCTAAATTGGGAATATCATTCCTAAAGCATGACATGGAGCAACCCCAACAATCAACCCTTGATCAAATGCAGACATTAAGCAGACTGTATTCACTGAGGAATATTCAGACTTGGTTCAGGGTGGTCCCAGACAGTCTGCCTGGGAAGAAGGATTGAACACAGCAAAGAGAAATGCAAAAGCAATGATAAATGCAAATATATTTATTGGAGTGAAAGGGCTTAAACAAGGAGGTATTAATTGCAATGGGGTTTGACCTTGCAGTGGCAACAGGGAAAGAAGAAAGAAACCCTAAAGAATAAAACCTGGAGCAGATATCAGCTAGTTATGAACTGTAGTCAGAAGAGAAGATAGAACATCACGAAGGAGACTTGGATTTTAGAACAAGATTGCACAAGATCTATCCTAAACGAGACAGCAAGGGAAGAGTTAATGAAAGAACAATAGGAAGAAATAGCAAACTGTCTGCAGAAAAGGTCATGCAGGTGACTGTGGTGACCACTCTTTGAGACCTTTTATAAATGTGGTATGACAAGAAGGCGAGGTCAGTTTATGCAGGAGCACATCATGTAGGAGAAAACACATTGCCTGTCTCTGCAAGTTCGTGGGGAATTTGAACTGAAATAGTATTATTCTTGGTACTTCAAACACCAAACATGTATGCAGTCTGAGAAAAGAGAACAAAAGCTACTAACATGATGTCAGGATGGATAACCAAGCAATTGAAACCTGGTTTGGTTAAGTGACTATCAGGATGCTAATTTCATTATAATGTTTCAAAGATATTGTGAAGGCTAAAACCTTAAACAAACAGAAGGAATTTTTAGAATGATACCAGTGATGTAAAGGAAAGGGAAAATTATAGGGTGTGTTAAGACTGAATTTCCAACTGGAAGATGTTAGGCCAAGCAGTGGTTTCTCAGAGCAGAGGAAAATAAAAAATAAAAACTGTAAATAGACTTAACAGAACAAAATGTGGTTTTATGGAGGGAACTCTATTTTTATTTTAATTTAATGCATAACATCCTGCTTCTGAATATTATCTCTTGTCCCACACAACACATTCAAAATCAATTCAAGTATTTCCAGTTTGTTTGAAACAGTCCTTCATCAGCAAGTTGAATTCTGGCAACAGCTTTCTGCAATTTCAGTCAGTCAGCTGTTCTGTGGTTTTTTGCGTCTTCAGTTGGTGGTCAGCTTTCTGTCACATTTGTGATTATTTTACTAATCCCTGAACGTGCAATCCCAGAAAACTCTCTGGTGATGCACACTTCACTCAAGAAAAATTCAAATCCTCTGTGGAGTTACAGTTCTCAAACAGAATTTGCCAATTGTCTGAATGCAGAAATGTCTGACTGCAATCTTTTTGGGTCAGCCCCACTTTTAGAATTCATGAGTGCAGTGTCTGTTTCTCTAGACACCAGATCTATACTTTATTGTCTCCATACTGGTCTTGTTTCTGTTTTGTTGGCAGGATTCTGAGAGTGGCTGAATATCAGACTAAATTAGCTCCCCTACCATACTGATTCTGGGGATGAAGGAAGCACTCTGTATTTTTATCAAATTAAAGATTTTTTGATACAATAATTTAATTTTCGACTCAGAAATTGAAACACAAGCTGTCCACTCATGCCAGGTATATTGAGCAGTTATTTATGTTGGTCAATAGCTGCAGGGTGCAAGTTCAGTAAACCATTTTGTTGACTTTGCTACTACTGCAGATTGTTCCATAGCCAGATGCAAAATGCTGAGGTTTATGGTTGAGATATTGTTAGCCAGGCCATTTGCTGATATTTTGCTACACAGTACAATTTAGGCAAGGATGCAGCAATACAAGATGTCATTGACTGCTGAGATCTACAAACTCAGGATCGTAACACTTGTACTCATCCAAAGTTCCTGTTAGAGTCCTTACACTCTGCTAAACATCTGCCACAACAAAATCTGCCAACAGATAAAAACAGTAAGCTATTGCTTCTTCAGGGTATGGAAAGTGCATGGAGAGCACTTGCCATAAGTGTACAAAGTAGCATATTTTAAATGATTCAGAATGTGACTTGTGAAACTTTACAAATGAAGAAACATTTTTGCTTTGTGACCTATAACCATGCATTGCCCTTTTGTAGAATGAGGAAATGCTGCCTTGTGATGCAAGCAGTTAATGCACTACATAGTTAATCACTGATTCCAATCGATCTTCATAACATTTCTCTAATGCCTTAAATCTCAGATCCTCCTTCTGCATGCTGTGCATGCCAAGACAGTGGTGATTTATAATAAAATACAGGTCATTTGAGTGCGAAGTCAATAGAAGATCACTCCCTAACTGCCCTACCATGGCAGTACAGAATGCCAGATTTAATTCCTTAGCACAAAGTGCTGTTAGAAAAATCCAGTGCTGTTTGTAATGCCAGACACAGCCACGACGCAGTTTGGGTTAGAGATATGAGCATTGATCTTTCAGAAGATTTGCTGTCTGCCCTTGTTTTAACTTTATGTGTGCTCTGCTCTGCTAGGCTGGGAAATTCAGTGCCCACTAATTCCTTTCCCATTGTTACCCATGGAATGAAAACAACAGGACTCAGAGAAAGTTTGGATGCCTGCTTTACAATAAGCACCCATTCTGGGCCACTTGGCTACAGGATTGATTAGCAGGGCAAGAAAATGAGAAAACAAGAAGCTGTCCTCTTCATGATTCTGTTCAGAGCACTGAAGGGGAGGGCACAGAGCTCTGCATGGGAGAAAAGGTCCAAAAGCATCCATATTCATTTTCTTGTTGCTTCAGTGATGTCACCTGAGGAAGTAATATAGCTTCCTTATTCATTTGGATACTGTCATTTATCAAGATGCACTCTTCACAGTTTACCTTCTGAAACACTGCTGAAAGAAGAAAACACTGAAGGCCAGACTGAAAGGGGAATAGATAATGAATAAAGAAGACTTTTGGAATAACTTAGCTTTTACTACCAATAATTAGGGATGTTTTTTCATGCAGCAGCAAATTAAAATGAGGAACTGGGTTTTGAGGTGGCAAAAATGAGCAGTGTATTTCCAAACCCTTGAGATATTGTGGAAGAAAAATGGGATTTGGATTTCAAATAGTTTAAGTTTAAAATTTTGCACAAATAACACCTAGCTAATAAGATAGTACATAGCTTAAGTCAAAATCCATCTGACTGTAACTTTGGCTCAATCAAGTTTCATGACAGCCACAGCCACATCCACGCCTTAGACAATTTAGCTTTTCCATGCTTAATATATTTTTTTTTTTTTATTTTTAGTTAGAAAAAAGGACCAGTATAATTAATTTTGTATAGAATTTTGAAGAAGGAATGCAGCACAGATTAATTCTTTTTATTTATGGTCTTTGCAAAAACCATGCTGAAGTGAGCTATACAGTTGTCATCTAGAAAGCAGGACAAAGTGGAAAATCATACTGAATTCACACTTAAGAATAGAATTCAAATAATATTATTGAAATTCTTCTTTAGCCCTACCTTTAAACACTATAGATTCCTGATTGGAAACAAAAATTCAATTCAAACATTTTTAGGTCTGGAAAAATCCACATACAATACTAAGCATAACATGAAGTAAGGTGGATAGGCTTCATTTGTTTTTCCTGTATAATACATTCTTGAGTTATATTCAAACAATAAAAGTAATTGATTTTTATACAAGAACTAAGGTTTGCTCTTGTGAAACCCAGTAGCAAAAAGGTTTTGAATTGGAAACATTTCCTGCTATCATTTTAAGACTAATAAGAAAGTAGCAAGACCCCATTAATATACACTGTTACAGAGAAATTACAAATAGGTTCTATGTGAGGGTGAATTTCAATCAACAGTTTCATCAATGTGATGGATATTCTATTAACAGTCTCATTTCCATCTCACTAGTTTTCCAACAGAATTTACTGACCCTGCATGTACTTGGTTATAATGACGCTTCATTTATATTTTCACCATCAAAATACCAGCATGATTAAATTTTAAAATGCAAGGGGAAAAAGGTTATTCCTACCAGTAAAGAAAACCTCTAAAAATTTGATCCCACAAAAGTGAGTGCAAATACCTTTTCTTTCTTGCTTTCTTTGCCCAAGACACGGGAGGATGCAGCGGGCAGTTGCTCTGCAGGAGCCCCGGGCGCGTGTGCCAAGCGCCGTGGGTGGGGATGGCCCATTGTGATCTCACTTCTGTGGATTTTGGTGCCAGTGATCACCGACCCAACCTCCTAGTGAAGGATTATGATGTCCCATAGCCGCAGAGGTGGTCTGGGAGGGCAAACCTTCCCCTGAGAAGCTGGGAAGGTTTCCTTCCTGGGGGACCTGAGCACTGCTTCCACCTGTCCCCAGGCCACCCAANGCCCCGGGCACCGGCAGCGCCCAGGGCCGGGGCGCGGCTCCGGGCAGCTCCCAGCGGCGCAGGGCGGCAGCTCCGGGCAGCTCCCAGCGGCGGAGGGCAGCTCCAGGGCCCTCCAGGGCCCCGGCCCAAGCGGCTCCTGCCCCCGGCGCTTCTCGGGAGCCAAGCCGCGGGGGCGGCCCTGGTGCTCCCCCGGAACCGCAGGACGGCAGAGAGTAACTGTGACCCCTCTACCGTTTCAATGAACAGTTTGGTGAATGGAAAGAAATGGGTGACTGTGGCCTCTCTCTCTCTCCCCCCCTGCCCAAAAGTCCCGACTTCTTGACCCGTTGAGCAAAGCTCATATATTATATGTTCATACANAGAAAAAAGGACCAGTATAATTAATTTTGTATAGAATTTTGAAGAAGGAATGCAGCACAGATTAATTCTTTTTATTTATGGTCTTTGCAAAAACCATGCTGAAGTGAGCTATACAGTTGTCATCTAGAAAGCAGGACAAAGTGGAAAATCATACTGAATTCACACTTAAGAATAGAATTCAAATAATATTATTGAAATTCTTCTTTAGCCCTACCTTTAAACACTATAGATTCCTGATTGGAAACAAAAATTCAATTCAAACATTTTTAGGTCTGGAAAAATCCACATACAATACTAAGCATAACATGAAGTAAGGTGGATAGGCTTCATTTGTTTTTCCTGTATAATACATTCTTGAGTTATATTCAAACAAGAAAAGTAATTGATTTTTATACAAGAACTAAGGTTTGCTCTTGTGAAACCCAGTAGCAAAAAGGTTTTGAATTGGAAACATTTCCTGCTATCATTTTAAGACTAATAAGAAAGTAGCAAGACCCCATTAATATACACTGTTACAGAGAAATTACAAATAGGTTCTATGTGAGGGTGAATTTCAATCAACAGTTTCATCAATGTGATGGATATTCTATTAACAGTCTCATTTCCATCTCACTAGTTTTCCAACAGAATTTACTGACCCTGCATGTACTTGGTTATAATGACGCTTCATTTATATTTTCACCATCAAAATACCAGCATGATTAAATTTTAAAATGCAAGGGGAAAAAGGTTATTCCTACCAGTAAAGAAAACCTCTAAAAATTTGATCCCACAAAAGTGAGTGCAAATACCTTTTCTTTCTTGCTTTCTTTGCCCAAGACACGGGAGGATGCAGCGGGCAGTTGCTCTGCAGGAGCCCCGGGCGCGTGTGCCAAGCGCCGTGGGTGGGGATGGCCCATTGTGATCTCACTTCTGTGGATTTTGGTGCCAGTGATCACCGACCCAACCTCCTAGTGAAGGATTATGATGTCCCATAGCCGCAGAGGTGGTCTGGGAGGGCAAACCTTCCCCTGAGAAGCTGGGAAGGTTTCCTTCCTGGGGGACCTGAGCACTGCTTCCACCTGTCCCCAGGCCACCCAACAACCGTGGCCTTTCTCCCTCTGCCTGCTCGACATCCGCAGCTGCAGCGCTAATGAGAGGGAGCAGCTCAACATCCCGAGCGAGCCCGTCTGCCAGACAACTTCCAGCACCTTCCGCGTCTCTCGTGGCAGCACATGGCGAGCGATGCCAAAGAAGGCACGGGGGAGAGCGGCTCTGCCGCAGGGCCAGGGCCGCTGAAGGCAGCGGTGGGCTCGGAGTGCCCCATCTGCCTGGGAGCCGTGAGGAAGCCGGCCTACGTGGCCTACTGCATGCACCAGTTCTGCTTTAGGTGCATCCTGCACTGGGCCCGCGGCAGGGAGGACTGCCCCGTGTGCCGGCAGTCCCTGGAGCAGGTGCTGCACTCCGTGCGCGGCGACGACGACTACGAGCTCTTTGTGGTGGGCCTGCCCGCCCGCCTGCGCAGGAGGATGGCGGTGGACAGGGCCCGCAGCCGNCTGTGACCCCTCTACCGTTTCAATGAACAGTTTGGTGAATGGAAAGAAATGGGTGACTGTGGCCTCTCTCTCTCTCCCCCCCTGCCCAAAAGTCCCGACTTCTTGACCCGTTGAGCAAAGCTCATATATTATATGTTCATACATGTATATATGTATATATTAGTCTTGATGCATTCAGGTAGCTGCCCTACAAAGAGAAAGGTGAAGCAATATACCCCTGAATAAACTTCTTGATAAACCCTATAATATCCATGTTCAATATTAATGGGATTAAGAGAAAATAGAAGATATTTATTCATACCTTGATTTATATGTGTCATTAATAAAAAAATTCCTATGATGCTCTTTTGCAGTATTTAGGCCATGTTGTCCTTTTTAAAAACTGAATCAGACTGTCAAGGAAAAACAGATTGCCATAAAAACAGGGCTGAAAACACGTGTCAAGAAATACACTTTATGTTTGTCTGAATCTGAAAACTTGAGGACATACATATGACATCTAATCTGCCTTGAACCATTTGATTTCCAGTATGACTCAGATACCACATGATAGTTCCTTACCGTCAGAATACAATGAAAATGTCTTTGTTTTGAATGTCTCCAGTAATAATAACACTAAGCACTCTGTTTGTTAAGTGTAATTAGTACAGAGTGGAATTTTGCACAGTAGTAAGTGGTAATATAATTACAGATGCAAACTGTCTTCTAACACACAGTTAAGTCAAATTTCCTATGCAGAAAAATTTGTATTATGGTTGATACATATTCATAAGCAGACATGCTTGATGTCATCTCTCAGCTAAAAAACTAAAGAAAAACTAACTGTGCACATCCTTCACAATTACTTAGATTTGCCATGAATCCAAATTGGGTATTTGCAGTCTTTTTTTCCTGACTAATAGAACTGTGCCCCATGATTGAAGATAGACATCTCTCCATTTTTAATGATTTAAGATCATTCTACATAGCCAAGCTTAAAAGAATTTGTTTTATGAACAGCATTACAAGCAGAGATACAAGAGAGAGACAGGGTAAGCACTTGGAAGAACCATTGCAGCCTAGACAAAATAGATTAACTGCATTAGGGCTAAGAAGTCCCTGGAGCTGGTGCCTTGCACCTGGGACAGTATTAGGGCCAGTTTCAAAGAGGCTTGCCCTGCTCTCCAGATGTTGGCTAATGGCTGCTGTTCCTACTGATGGTTCTGTCCCTGGTGTCTTCCTCTCATTCTACCACCCCATTTTCTTCTCCGAAAATAAAACCAATGTGAACAAGAAAAATCCAGGTCAGTTAAGAGATAAGTGATGAAAAAAAGAGAGAAGTGTAAGAGGCTAACAAATAATAATAGTGCAGGAGGGTAACTACAGGTTTTTCTACCAGGCCATCAGTTTTCAGAACATTACACAAACATTGCAGAGGCTGATTCAAGGGATGCTGGTGAAAAGGAGTGGTGGTTATTCCCTAACATGTAATTGAGAAAGCAGGGTACAACTGGGAGTTACCTTAGCTCTCTTGGTAAATTTATCCTTGGGTTTTTGGAGTATATATACAATGAATGTGTATGATCAGTGTATGACAGACACATCTATGTTATAGTAGGAATTGATAGAAAATTTGGTTGTATAGATGACTAAAGATATTTCTTCTCTGGAGGACAAATCCAATATACAGATCTCTCTTGCAGTTTGGGAAACTAACCCCAAAGACTGCATCTTGGAGGCAGGCAATTTTCTGCATTTAAATTCATGCAATGCTTAAAAGGTAATAACAATGCTTAGATTGGTAGGAGTCCTTTATTCATGCTCCCAACACACTTTGGCCAGAGAATTTTATTCTGCAGGCATTTGAGCATCTGAATTCCACACAGTAAATATTTGAAGATTCCTTATTTCAAGGTAGAACTGGCAAAGCAATAGCAGGCATTGATTTTATATCTGTTTGGCTATTCAGATCAAAAATGCCTCTGCAATCATCCTGTTAAAGAAGAAAAGCATTAGCAGAAGATGTACCTGCCAACCACAGTTATTCAGCACTGAGTCAGGTCTGTCAGACTCAGATCAGGAAACTTTATTCTTTGAATTGTTTTGCTTTAGTTTTTAAGACTACAGATAATGTCATTGCACCACTTAACTTGATTGCATGTGATCCGTATTATAGGCTGTTTTATAGCCTGTTTCAAGGACAGGTCAATTTAAATCCAAGAGCAGGTTCTCAGGCCAGGACACAAATGGAGATCCTTTTCAAAAGCAATTTACTTTTCTTAGTGAAAACATGATAGGTAAAATTTAGAAACAACATAAAACTTCAGAAAAGATACCCTAAAACCAGTAAAAGACTTAAAATCAGTAAAAGTAATAAAAGGGATCTTCACAGATCTCACAGAAAAGGTCGTGGAAGTATAACCATGCAAAGAAGTAAAATAAAATACAAATAACTGAGATTATTAAAATTAACACCAATAACATTGTGACAAGCTTTACTATGGCATCTATTCTTACTTCAGTCTTTCTGTTCCATCCAATGCAGCTATTCCTGCAGATGCTCATTTCCCTGTATGTTCATCAGCAGCTCTGCTTTTGGGACAGATATTCCATTGTTAGATCAGCATTATAGCTCAGCACTGCATGGCTTGATGCACAACCTGTTTGTGACCCATACCATGAAGTCTTTGAGCTGGCACATGGCACACTTAAGGGCCCCAAGAGCTCCTGAGAGCTCTTAGAATCTTTTCTAGAGAGTTAAATGTTACCTCTCATCAGCTCTGTGAGCACAAATATATCTAGGACAGATACAGTTAAAAGTATAGCAGAAACTTCCTCTTTCAAACTAGATAAAATTTAAGTCCAAATTAATCATGCATCTAATAATAACAATCATAAGCTAAGGTAAAATGGTTCCAGGCCAAAGCTCTGCTACAATTATAGCAGCAGAATACACCTGTCTGCTTTATGCTTAGAAAGCTGCAAATGTCTAAAGACTTTACTGTCCTTTATTGTTTGTGTCATCACAAGTGTGGTGCCTGGGACCAAAAACTGAGGTGCTACAAAACCAGAAGTTAAACACTGTAGTTGACAAAATAGTGAACAAAAATAAATGTGCTGTTATAATTGTGTTAGGAGGAGGGTTGTGGAGGAACATTGTGTCTCATAAGTCATCTAGCTAGGGGAGAAAGAAAAGGAAGCCTCCAGAGAGAGCCAAGTTCTGTGTTTGATGCCCAGTGGGAAGCAGGGGAGCCCAGAGGGCTGGCCAGCAGTGCAGGAGTGTGAGGACAACCTCTGGGACTTAGTCCATGGGCTGGAGGACAATCATGAAAGTACTTTAAACAACCTAAACTATAGAGAAAGAAGAGAAATAAGAGGAAGCTTTTTCTCACGGACAATATGAATTATCAACAGTTAGGTGGGAAGCAAAGAGTAGAAATAATTGTTCAGTTGTCTTAATAGACAGAAATTCCCATGGGGAGAATTGCTCTTACACTGCTGTTTTTCAGCATCCTCCTGAAAAATCCAGAAACTGGAGACATGCATAAGATATCAAGGTTTGCTAGTGATATAATATTATTCAAACTTGTCAAAACTAAATTGACTGCAAAGAGTTGCAGAAGGCTTTTAATTGAAATGTAAAGCCTCTGATAAAGGTAACAAAAAAATAAAAACATAAACAAGTTCACAAAAACCATGCAGATTTTGACAGTACCAAAGGCTACCAGAGTTGAATGCTTTTGCATTCATATGACTATCGTTTTGGCTAAAAAGAGGCTAGCAAAACAAATCATTCAAATTGCTCTCAAAATCTGATCTCCATGGTACAACAGGATCCCACAGAAGAGCAGTCAATTCAGAATAAACCTATTGAGTCCACTCTTGTGCCAGGTGTGTGCACAACTTTGGCTAACCCAGCTGAGGACTTCCTCTAGGGAGTGATCCCAGATACATTTCTCTTAGCTGAGGAGAAATACGGATCCTGGGCATTATGTGAGAAAAATAAGTTAGGTGCTATCTGATTTTGAGAAAAGCTACTAAAAGCTCCAAAAGTACTCCTAAAAGCAGGTACTACAGCATTTTGGGGGAAGCATTGAGCTGTGCTCAGCAGTCAGAGCATCGGCAGGAGACAGACACCAAAGGAGCACCTGAGCAGGATCCATTAACGCAGCAAGCGAGCTTTCCGTGCAGCTGCTCCATTGATTGGGAGTGGATACAAAACACACCACAGACAGCACTGTCTTGCTGCCTGCTTCCCTTGCCTCTGCCAAGTGGATCCCATGTTCCAGCCTTCACCTGGACCGGGTCTCGATGTTTTCCAATAGCTAGATGGGCAAATGTGGAGGGTGGGGGTGATACCAGAGTTGAGGGTGGTTAAGGAATATTGAAAGCCGGTTTTTTTTGCTGGAGCTGACCAATATTTCTGAAAAAGGCAAAGGCAGCTGAAAGTTGGGCTCAAGCACTTACAAGCACAAGTAGCTACAGGCACAGATAGGTAACTACAATATTAAATGGAAAAACAAAAGAGGAAATATTTACTTACCTTAAATCAGAATCAGCAGGCAAGCCAAACAACATCAGACCAAATACCACTTGGAAAAAGCTAGAAGCTAAACCTGGCTATCCATTCCAAATATTAATAGAAATGTTATGTCTTGCTTTTACCTTTGGGCAGAAGAGAAAGCATAAATACAAACTCTTGATAGCCCATGACAGCCTGACCCCATCAAAGGCAAGTAACACATACAGCAATTGTACTGCAGGCAGAGCATTTAGGTCTATTGAAACCTGTGTTCAAAACACAGGCCTTTACCTGCCTGTGGATCACAGAGGGGGCTTTTTGTCAGGCTACCACTGATCTGTCTCTGAGTGCATGAATTTAAAACATATCCTTGCAGGGAAAGACAGGCATGGGTTTGGGGGAGATCCAGAGCATGGCTGTAAACCAGCAAGATTTTGAGTCCTCTTCTCTGCTTTTTGGGAAAGAACATATGGATACCTCACATATGTCAGCTGTGCTTTTGGAATTTCACATGCAATATATTTTGTGAACATTTTTAATAATAAAAATATAATAATTTTGTACTGCATTTGAACCCAGTCTTCACCTTTCTCCCCTTAGCTACTGCTTTGCTCCAGGAGACCAAAATTTTGTGGCTAGGAATTCTCTGTGGAATCAAAATTTTCCAAATAAAAGTTTTCCTTTGAAAATAAAATATTCCTATTAAAAGAGACTTTTACAATTTACTTCATTCAGTACCTGGCCTTCCAGCAAATGCCTTTCTACCCTATAATGCTTGCCATGAATTGGTTCTGGCATATCAGACATTCCCACCACTGAATTGCTCATGAGAGCTAACAAATACAGGAACTATGCAAGCCCTATTGGACACTGCACCTCTCCCTGCAAGAAATTCTTCAGGATGAGAACACACTGAAAAATGTGATAAAGTGTGACTTTAAAGCATTTTACATGTTTTATCTACATGAATATTCCTTACTAAACATTAAAGGTGACCTTTTATTCATTCACTGCAAGATCTGCCTACAATACCTAAGTCTACCTCTCTCACATTTTAAAGAACTTTTTACTGAAAAATTAAGATAGTTCACAGCATCATAATCTTCCATAAGATTGTCAGAATTCTCCAACCTGCAGTCATTTTTCTCCAAAGAAAAAAAAATACCCAACCATAATCTTTCAATTAATGACTTGCAAAGTTCAATTAGAACTTGTAAGGTTACTACTCAGTTTAAAGGGTGTAATTTTGCATTTTCAATACTTAATTATGACCTTGTGTATTGTTTTTAGTGCAGGAGCACTTTCCAGTTTCTCAAAGAAATAACAAAAGGACTTTATAGTCTAAATACAGTGCACTTTAAATGCTCTTTAAATGCATCTATAAACTTCTTTCTTCATGGACCTGATGCTAAATACACTATCAGATTCATGTGGGAATAAATGAGAATTTAAGAACACTAAGTAGATGCCACAGTTTATAAGCACTTCAAATGAAGTAAGAATATTATGCATGTGTTTTGTCTTGCTGTCAGTCTCACTGAGTTCAATCCTGCCTCGGAGTTCACAGCCTTATTTTGTCTGATTACAATACCTGCTCAAGGATCATAAAATAATTTGGTAGGGAAAAGCCCCCATTCTCCTTGCATAGGTTGCTGGTGCATGATATCAACAAGAAGAACATTTCCAGCTCTCCATTCTGACCCCCCCCGAGGCTGCTCTCCAGCTTCCCTGTCATACCTGAAGTCACCAGTGTGCAAATGTTCCCTGTTCTCCCACGGCTCACTGTGGCCTTACAGCTCAACAAAGCAGGAGAGTGTTGAAGGCAATTGCTAACCTCCAAATTTTATTTCTGCAGTTCTAGGGAATGTGTTTCAGAGTGGGTACAATTAGCATGGGCTCAAATATGAGATTGATGAGGAGCTGGATAAAGCAAGACAATAGTGAGAGGAGAGTGTTTTCATTGATGTATGAACATTTCCATGCTTTACAGCGTTTTTCTTTCAGATACCCAGAGATCTGGGAATGACCATTGCCACGCTGGAGAAGCAGCAAATAAAAAGATAAGGCCATAATTATATATATAAACTGTAGTGCAGTGCTCCATGGAAACTGTCAGTAGGTTTCCAAGGCAGCCAAATCAAGGAAAGAACAAGGCTTTAAAAGAGTGAAGTACAAAGAACAGCAGCTAACAGCTTGATGTGTAAGGAGGTGAATTTTGGAAAGTGCTTAAGCCCCCTTGGAAGTCAATGGCAGTTGTACTCTTAAATCGCTGAGGACTTTCTGAAAAGCCCAGTCAGGAGCACCAGAGCTTGATGTGTGTGACTGATTGTTCATTGTCCAACACAGCTCTACTGTAGCTGCACTTTCATCCTACCCTGTGCTCTGCTCTGGGGCAGCTCCCCTCCTCTCTCCCACAGATGCTGTGCTTCAAAGGACTGTTATTCCTCCTCATGCTCTTCTTCCTCTCCCCAGCTTTCTCATCCATCTCCCCAGCTTTGTATCCATCAAAGAGCTCGACAAGGGTATGGCCTTTCTATCAGGAACATGATGCCACAGTAGTGTCTGCTCTCAGGGCCAATCACCAAAGAAGGTCTGGGCTGGCAGGGAGCAGCATTCCTATCTCACAGGTATTTCTGCCTATCAGCCTGAGTTAGCAGCAAGAGGAGGGAGAGCCATGCTGATAAGCACAGCTAACCTAGTCCCTGGGAAGGGTTCTGAGGAAGTGAAGAAGCAGAACCCTTTCTCTTTTCTAGAAAAAACAATTCAAGAGTAGCTTGTTATTTTGGAAGCTGGTCCTACCAAACTGAACTGACCTTGAGCATTGCATTGCTTTCCAAGCTTTCAGCCTTTCCATCTACATTAGAAGAAAACAAAACACTCCAGTGTGCCAGAGTACGTGACATCTCAATAGAAGCTGCAAGCAGCCTAAAAGCTCCAATATTTTTTAGCAAAATAATTGGAAAATGCCAAAGTAGTAAGAAGTCTTCTTGAAAAAAGTACAGACCAAGACATAAGTTTAGTATGCAGTTAAATCATCTTTGTAATGTTAACATCTCTAGGTGAGATTTATAAGATTATTATATCCTACAACCAGAAAACAACCCCCAAAATACAACAATTTTTTCATACATACATATGGAAGCCTATAAACTATACAATAGGAATTCTCTCCAAGCCAATCTTTTAAGACTTTGACAATGAAATACAAAAAATAACACTTAGCCAATATATAATCAATTATATGAAGTCTTTTTTACCCACATTCTCTGTCTGGAAATTTCCAGGCAGTGAAATCTCCTCAGAGATCAAAATGTAATAAGTCTTTTATGGCAGTTGCCAAAGAAAAGTACAGACCCAATATATTAACTGAAAATATTTTGAGCATGGATAGGAAAATTTCCCCTTCCACCCCAAACAGAAATGGAGTTTGGTTTTCAGTGCATTTGCCACTCTGGGTATAGTCTGAAAACAGTGAATATAACCATTTTAAAATTAAATGCTCTCAATATGTATTAAGGAAACAAACATGTCAAGCATTTCCTTAATTTAGAGTATAACTAAGATTTAAAAGTAGTGATTTGTGTAGTTGATTTGTTGTGAAGTCGTCCAGCTATGAAGAGACTTTTTTACCGAGACAGATAAACATGTGTTTATATTCTGTTCTTCAGGTGAAATTTGATCTCTCCCTTCCCAAAGTTTGTGTGAACAGAGAACCCTCCTTCCGGACACTGACCCAGTGAAATCCCCAAGAGAGGCTTTAACTACAGAGACATCATGCAAATTATCTCTCTGTTCTCAGATACGAGGATCTAAGTGTTTTATCACTATTAATGCAGAAAGTAGCTAAAATCAGGAGGCTTGTCTGGGAATCAGTGAGGGATAGTGGCTTCTCTTTTTGCCTTTTGTAGTGAGATTTATTGCCCTGAGCTCTTATTTCAAAAGGATTCAACCTATTTTCACAGCAGTATTTACTGATGCTTTTCTGGGGGAAGGGCTGTGCTTCACACATTTACTTCACTGCTACTGAGAGGTTTCTGAGGTAAGTTTTTAGAAAAAAGGTCATCAGGTGTCTGGATTTTTATTAATATTAATAATGAAACAACCAGCATCATAACAACCTGTAGTTAAACATCATATCTCTAACCCTGGATGATTGTGGCAATGCCTTGTACATCTTTGCAACCTGCTGCACTTTCAGGTCAAGCTGGTCTGACAAACACATCCACAGCACCAGTGTGTGAAATTCAGCTTGCCTGAAAACTCCCTATACTCTACAGGATCAATGAAACAAACACTTTTTATGTCAAAAACTCAGATCATTCGTGTCTTTCACGAAGGCAAAAATCTTTCAGAAGTCGTGTCCACAACAGCTTTTGTTGCATGGGTGTCAGATTTTGTGGGGAGAGGAGGAGGAGGGAAGGGCAGAGACGTGGAGGAAGATGTGTGCCCTGTGAGGAAATACTGGAGTTCCAGTAAAAAATATTACCAGAGCGAGGGCAGGAAAATATCCAGCCAGCAGTGAATGGGAAAGATGGCACTGGGACCACATGGATGATTTTTCTCCAAAGATGTTGAATGAGATCAGTCTGTTCATATGATGATCGACCACTGGGCTCCAAGGAAGAGAGTTTTGGACCACCAGAAAGACCAGGCTGTGGGTCACCATCCTAGGGAGCCAGTCAAATGAGGCAAAGGAGGTGCAGTCCTGAGGGAGTGGGCCAAAGGAGCCTGGTAAAATATGGGCTCCTTTATCACTTCTAAGCCATTCTGGAACAGGCTGCACTTTTCATACCTCTATGTTTCTTTTGGGACTTGACTAATCACATCCTAAAGGTCTTCACACATGAATAATCCCCAGCCTGGCTTTCTGTGAAGGGCATACTCCCTGTTTTCACACTTCACCCTTGAAGTCTGATAAACTGCAGTGATCAAGTAGAACTTATTTACAAACCCACTTATTTAAAGTTATAACTCTCACCAGGCTTTTAGCTCACTTTTTACTTTCAGTTCCTTGCCCATCTTCAGACATTATCTTTGAGATATGATGAATTTGCCTGGCAAAGAAAATAGTTTTCTCTAAATTTTTAATACAGTTATTTTGACCTTTTTCCTCAAGCACAGATAAGGCACTTAGAGTTATCTCTTCTGTCATACATTATCACCTTTTCAGAGAAGGAGTTTCGAGAAGTCATGATAAATGTTTTAGTTTGCATTTTATTTAAACTCTTGAATATGAGGTAAGGAAATAAGGCACACTGTAGATGTATACTGAACTAATTATGCAGAAGTATCATACAGAAACAGAAATTTGAAAAGAGAACACTATTAGCCATTATAAAAGTTAGAGTCATAAAAATCAGAAAATATTGTTGATTTCCAATGTCTCATTTATTTCAGCTCCCTGGCATTTTCCATAGCAACTATGGTTTTTAATATGCTTTTTTCCCCCTATTAAATTAAAAAAGAGATAAGTAGGGAGTTTTTTATAGTTTTGTTGAGAACATAATTCTACTCTTTTTTCTTCTCAAACTATTTCAACCATTTATCGTTTCTCTCAGTATGTATTGAATTAATTATTTTTTTACTGCTTCTGGTACACCTGAAAGTCCTGCATCATATTTGTTCTCCTTCATTAAATTCCTCCAAGTGTTGTTGATTCTTCAATCCTTTCACTCTCACTATGATCAAAGAAATATCTACATTTGAAACAATTTACTCACCACAATAAAATCTCTGTTTTTTCCCAATCACAACATTTTCATGTGTTTCTCTCCCTCTTTGGAAGCATCCAAAGCAGACTGAGTGCATGCAAGAGGGTAGAAATAGGCAGAATGTATCCATAAGAAAGCAAAGAGAATCCAGGGAGGCAATCTCTTAAATTTACATTGGTTGTGGTGGAAAAGAATAAACCACAATGGAAACATACACTGAATAAAGAGGCAAACCCCTATTTACTTGGTTTTATACAAAATCATGTTGTGTCACTGTATTAGGAGTAGCTTGGAGCAGGACTCTCTTCCTGTGGCATTTGGGGGTCCCCCAGGATGTCTTTGCTGCTCCCTGCCAACCTGATCTGACCCTGCTTATTCCATGGACCTTCCCCACTGGCAGCATGTCTGCAAGCAGGATGCTGTGAAAAATTAATTACCTGCTGAAAGAATCAGCTTTGGAAACATGACAGATATAATTCACTTGGAAAACAGGTGGACTGCTACTGCAGGCTTCAGGTCCTTGCTCAGGCAGGGCAGGATCTGTTCCATTCCACCTTCTTTATGAAGCAGATACCAGGCACTCTGGCTAAGGAGTGTAGTGGAAATCTAAAAATAAAAATGATTCCTTTTCTGGGAATTTAAATGGGCAACAGAATATATTTTGTAATTTTGGAGGTATCTGATCTGTCACTGTACAAAGTCTATACCAGATAAATATGTTGGGCAGCTCAACACAAAAATGGATGCTTAAACATACTGATGGATTTTTCTAAAGATTGCATACATTATAAAAGTCAGATCTTTCAGTTGTTTAATTTAAAGTTGGATCATTTGCATCCTCAGAGGAATGATTAATATGGAAAATACTTAAATATTCCACTAGCAAATGAAGGCTAATATTTTTTCCATAATTGTCACAATGACTGCTGACTTGAAGTGTTTTATTGACTTCCCTATAAATAACTTTGAGCTGTGGAAGAAATACACTGCATGTAATGTATCTTGGTTTATAAAATAATTACATCATACTGGAATGAGGACTGAATCTGCTGCAACAGCTTGCAAAGTCTCATTTGGGTCTTCTTTGCTTCGTAAAACCTCACCACAGTCTTTGGTTAAATCCCTGTGGCCTCCAAGGCAGCACCTCATTTAAGGACCAGTTTGAACATGACTGAAGTGCTGTTCTCAGGTGGGCAGAATCTGATGGATCCATGCTGTGGGTTGACCCTGGCTGCTCCCAACACAGCTCAGGACCTTTTCCATGGAAGTTGCCACCTCAAATGTGCCGTGTGTATGGAGGGACATGGGAAGAGTAAAAAGTTAGGATACAGAGGCAACAAGCTGAAATGTCCATGTGCTGCACCAGAAGAAGACAGCTCATGTCTTGCAGAGTGCAGCTCCCTGCCAGATGATCCCACTCACAGCAGGGCCCAGATAATCTGGCCCCTGAAGGGACCCTTAACTTAAGGTCTTTCACATTACCAGATGAGCCACGAGAGCCGAAGGCTCAGCACAGAAGGACCTAGTTCATGAAAACCTTCATGGGCTTCCTGAGAGGAACACAACTTCCTTCATTAAACTGCAGGGCTGGCTGCATGGTTAACAGCTGCTGTGACCCAGGATGCCCTCAGCACACAGAAATGGAGCTACTGATCTTGGTAATTTCCACCATTATTACAGAATATTCTGTTCCATATTTGTCACCCATAGCACCAAGTAAGTGTCTAAGGTAAGTGGCTGGAACACTGCAGGATGGGCAGTCAGCAGTAACAGTGGGGCACTCAGGGGAAGTTCCAGACTCTTGAGAGAACTTGATATAAATTTTCTTAGTATTTTAAAAATGCCCCCAAACCTCTTCAGCAACAGGCTTGTCCAAAATTCCCAGTTACTACTGGTTATTGCAGCCAGCTGACTGGAAACAAGTACAGACCCTCAAATACCATACTGTAAAAGGAAAAGGAAGAAACCCAAGAACAGGCATCATTGTCACAAGCAGCTGTTGCTTTGCATGCATTTTTCCTCTTCTACATAATGGATATTATAAGAAAAATAATAAAAATGTGACTCATTCTTATGAGAGTGTGCTGTGGCATGTATGTGATGCCTGTGCTGGCCTGGGAAACACTGGTCTTCTGGCTTGCCCTTGCATTGAAACCAAATACACCCAGCCCACAGTGTTCTGGCTTTGAAACAAATTAGTGAATCCAAATACCAAGACATGTTAAAACTTTTGTTTTTTACTTTAGAGAGAGATGGCCAGAGGGAAAAAAATCCTTCTGAGTGACTGAAGGAAGACAGCGAAAGGCTGTGCTGAAAAGCAATACCAAAATCATGTAATGTTTGGCTGAAATTTCAGTTCTGACTTCATTTATTGGTTTTCTAAAATGAGAGTAAGAAAATATTTTTTTGCTGTGTTAATTATCAACTTTTCTACATCTTGTGATTCTGTTCCTTGAAACATTTTGCTCCTCCCCATCAGTCAAATACCACTTTTCCCTGTCTTGTACAGTTCTGTCCTTACTTTACTCTCAGCTTGTGTTTAGGAAGGAAAGAAATATTTTTCCTAAGTATAAGAAATCCTGGCAAAAGTGGGTAAAGTGACTAGAAAACCATAAAATAATTTTATTGTTCTTAGTAAAGTGACTATCCTCCACTCATATTCTTATTTACATCCCTGTAACGTGTTACTCTAAACACAGAGCAATTAGATTTCAGAATATTTTTTTCTTCTGATGCTCATGGGACAATTTGTTTTGAATTTTTATGGACTGGCTCAGCAAAGTAAGGACAAAACCCTCTGGTGTTGAATTAATGCAACAAGTTAATTAGATGAAAAAGAGGGATGCTGATTGTTATTCTAGTGGCTGAGAGATAACTATTGTCTTTCTAAAAAGCTACCTGATGTGGTCAATGCTACTGCATTAATCAGCAGAAATTTGCTCTACCCAAGTAATACTCTAGCAGATTTTAGTTCACTCACCTCTTTCAAATCTGCATTAGTGTCCCTTGGTGAAAACTGAATTGCTGCTGCTCCCACCATAGTCAGAGGAGGTAAATACAGACCACAAGTTAAACAAGAAAGGGCACTAATTATATTGACCCAAGGACAGCTACAGTAGCCATGAAAATGGAGAAAGTGATCTGTTTATAATGCAATGCCTAAAAACACTTACTATTTTCCATGGACACTTGAGGGAGTCAAAGACTTCTGTTGTCTGGGTAGTAAAGAGTTTTTAAAATTATTTTTACTTTTCATTTCATTCCCTCAAGGTTTGGCTGCATCATAGTTGTGACTGCCATCCACTGTGTTAATGAGAATTTCATTAGCATTGGAAAGCTGCTCTCAGCAGCACTGTCTGCCTGCCACTGGCATTGCTCTTGCTTGGATACCCACTGCCTGGAACTTACACCTGTCTGATCTCAGTAGCTCAGACAGCAGCCACCCAGTTTGGGCTAAAACTTCAGCACATTCAGCTGAGAGCACATTTGCATCTCCAGTGCAGGGTTTGTCTCATTACTTGTTAATTGAGTCTCCTTTGCTGTAATAGATGACCTAACAGCAACAGCAAATCTCAAACCTCGTCACACACAGGCTTGGCTAATGAATACAGAGTAAACTAAATTGCTTTTTTGTGTTTAATCCCCATCAGGAAGTTTTTGGTCCTGTGATCTGAAGGCAGCTTCCCTGTTGACTTAACTCCCAATTAATTGTGAGGTACCTCATCCTTTTACTTAACCTTGCTAATTATGAAAGCCCTTATGTGCCTCTTTCCCCCCCTGCAGAGTAGAAATTCCTCTGAACTTGAACGTACCCGTTGCAGGAAGCAAGGCAAAGAGCAGTCATGTTTCTCCTCTCAGGCACTTTTATGGTACCTCTACTCTTTCCCCTGACACCTCAGGCTGGAATCACATCTGGAGGTCAGGATGAAAACAGTCTTGGAGGATCTTGGAGGAGACTCAACGGAGCAGTGCTAAATGCTTTCTCATGATACCAAGGCCTCCACTGTCAATTAGAAATTTAAAGAACCTGCTTTTCACTTTCCCCAGAGTTATAACCCTTAAAACAGAGGGCTTGACTTTAACTATATTTCTGCAGCTGTGTTAGCAAATTGCAAGATTGGTATTCACTTTTGTCCTGGAAGTTTTGAAAACAGGAAAATATTTTGCAAACTATGCTCAGATAGAAGCAAAATCTATATTTTTTTGCTGTGATTTGAAACATTCAGAAAGACAGACCACTCTGTTCACCTTTAAACATGTTGTATTCTACTTTGTGCTACTCTTCCTCCTCCCTCCTTGACTCTCATACATACTTGGATGAGGAAGAATTCACTAAATTAACATTTCATAGGCTGCGGTAAACCCTAGCTTGGGTTTTAGGAGAGATTGAGAAAGAGGGTAGATTTAAAAATCCTCTCAGTATAAATAGACAATATTTTTACTTTAAGAGCCTACAGCAGGGGAATTTATTTCATCTTGTGCTACTATATTTTTAGCAGAACCTTAGTGTTGTGGTGCACCAGGTGCTGACATTAAATCTGCAAAATCTGTATTCAGCCAGTGAAAGTCATCTCAAGCTGATAAATGTTTACAACCACTTACTCAAAAGTTAAGCACGAGAAGTTATATTGTCTTCAACATTAATTTCAAAGATTTGATCTGCTTAAGAACCCTCCCTGTGTGTACTTCTCCTGTCAAAAGTACTTGCAGTGTTACATGCAAAAATCCCAAAATTAATTATAGAATAAGGAAAAAATGAGTATCTGTTGAAGAATGATGTTAAAAATCCCAGCTAGACTAGCCTGGCAGCTATCTGTGGTAATATATGTGGTAATATGAGGAGTGAAAAGGGCTTCCCCCATCACTGGGAGACTCACCCAGGATGTAGCTCCTGGTCAGTGAAGGTCCTCAGTCCTGCAGGACCCCATAACCAAGTGACTACCCTTCCTCAGGCAGCACATCTACCCAGTTGGGCAGAATGCAGGGCAAGGAGCATAATTCAGCAGCCTCAGTACAGAGGTGTGAAATTGAGGCAAACTCACACACAGATACTTTCCATGTTAGCCAGAGTAAAAGGTAGATGCAGGTAAATGATGTTATTCCATTTCTTTTTCGGGCAATTAATGCCAGTAAGTGCTGACATGTTGGCCATCTATGAAATGAAGAGCAAAACCATGTTTCCCTGGCATGGCCCTGCTCCTCCTCCCAGCAGGAATTCAAGTGCCATCTGCCAGCTTCTGTTGCCACAAAGTTGGACAAGTCCAAGGTACAGGGAGAGGGGAGAGAAAACAAACTAGAGCACCACCTCCTAGTTCCGTGTTGCACAGCCTGAGCTGTCAGTGGCTAACTGTACTTTGCCAAGGAAAGAGCTAGATCAATAAGAGATTAAAAGGTTAAATGATCAGCTTCAATAAAGGGAACAAAATAACTTTTTTTTAATTGAAAATGTGTTGAGTTTCAACTGTTGCAACCCATGTTCAGAAATTTGAAATGAAAGTGAAAATTTAGCAAGTACACTTGTCCTGGGCTGTTTTCCAAGACATCTCAGCTGTTGCAGTGAATTTAAAATGTGAAATGAATCAAATGTATGAGAATGGGTCTTCCATAAGTTATTATTTTCTTCTTTAAATAATGAACAAAATTCCAACTTATCTTGAGAAAATGTCCCATTTTTTGTACAACTTTTAGGAACTGTTTCCCAGCTTTGTCTCCTGGCACAATAGCTTCCAGCTTTGCAGATTCAGGTACTCAGCTTTTAGATATATCTGGACCAGGCATGTTCTAGGTGTAAAAAGAATTAAACAGGAAGGCTCGAGAAAATAAGGCACTTGAACAAGCTACCTTCATTTGCAGGCTTGTCTGGGATAGTCTCTGCTTTAGGGACTGACTGCTGCTATTTTTGGATGGACACATAGAAATATGTGTTGGGAAAATTAGACTACATAAGTTTGGATCTTTCATTGAAGAAATGATAAACTAATGAAGTCTGAAGTGAAATTATTTAGTTTATTCATTTATTCTTTTCATTCCGTGTTTTCCAAAGGATGAAGGGAGCACCACAATGATCAAGAAACCTTTTCTCTCATGGTAAACTCAAGAAACAACTGATATGCAAAAGCAAAGGTTAAATCAGAAGAGGATGCAAAAGACAAGATGAAAAAAAGACATTCTATAAGTACTGCCAGAGAAATGCTCTCCAAAGAAGATAACATAGCATAAAAAATACTGTGTGCCCGTGGGGGAGCTCACGGAGCTGCAGGTGCAGGCTGGCTGCAGCTCCTGAGCGTGGCCCCACACTGGAGAAATTCCCACAGAAGTGTCTCCCGTGGGAGGGGCCCCACAGCCTCACAGAGGATGGACTCCTCTCCCAGAGCAGCAGAAGGAAATCTCAGTGATGAACTGACCAAACCCCCCTGCCCCGTCTGCCTGTGCTGTCGGTGGGAAGGAGGGAGGGGCTGGGGGCAGAAGGTGTTTTAAGGGCTTATTTTACTTCTCATCATCCTCCTCTGATTGTGTTTGTAATAAATTCACTTTTGTAACTTAAGTTGAGCCTGCTTTGCCCTTGAAGCGTTTCTCCCAGTCCTCATCTCACTCATGAAACATTTGTTAATTTTTTTTCCCTTTTCCCTCCTCTGCCCAGCTGTGACAGGGGAGGGTGAGCGAGCGGCTCTCGTTGTACCTGGCATTTGAGCCAGAGTCAAACCACGGCACCAGGGTTCAGGCTATGTACGTTGTCCAGCATGGAAGTTTATTGAAAACAAATCTTGTTTAAGTCAAGGAAATGCTTGGAAATTTCTCTGTGAAGGGATTGTAAAAATTGTGCATATATTGTACCCTAGGGGCAGTTTCAAACTTCATCCAGATTTTGTTTTAGAAAATGTCCTTCCTGCTTTACTAAACTAATTTCAACAAGCCCAAAAGGTATTTAGATGTGAGGTCATGGGAGCTGGGAGCCTCAGCAGAGAAAATGATAGATCATGGGGTTGAGTTTAAATCAATTGAAAAAAGCCAAAATCAAAGCTAACCAACCAACAACAACAAAAAGGAGACATATTCTTTAGAACTTCTTCAGAAATGAAATGTTACAGTGTTAAAAATATGTAGTTTTTTGTTGAACTAAGAAAAGCTTAATTCCAAGATAATTGGTGCTCTACAGTCTCATTTTATGTCCTTGTTATTATATTTACTAAAGCAGAGGGCATCCCATTTTTATATATATACACACAAAACACTAAACACTAATAGGAATTTAACTGATTACAGTAATATTCCTACTCTCTTGTATCTTGGCAAAACTATTTTTCTCTTTCATTGCTTCAGCGTCTCTTCATGGTTGCTGCAGTAACAAAGTAATTTTCTGATAAATTCATCAGGAAAAGTGCCCTACAGAGAACATGTATAACTCTAAACCTGTCAGACCATCACAATTGTAAGGCAGTTATTCTCCTGGGGAAAAAAAAAGGAAAATTACATCATGTAATTGCACAGAGTGAAAGATAAGTTATCATAATTTTATGCTACCAAAGCCAACTTTCTTAGATGTGCTCAGCATGGGGAGATGCTCCCTTATGGACGATATAGATGCTCTCAAGCTGTATCAACCACAGTGTCAACCAGGCTGACAAATCAAGATTTTTTGGCACACTTGGACCACTAAAGATCATGGATAAAGGAAAAGTTTTACAATAACATTAATTTTCCAAGTTGTAGTGAAGACTTTGCTAAGCAAAATTAAATACCACAGTCTCCTTAATTCAATTATTTCAGGGGTACTCAAAATCTGTAGAATAATTTGAAGTCTAATCACTATAGTTAAACTTAAGATTTATCCTGTAAACATGAAACCTACAATACCTGAAACCAATGGCAAATCCTGCATAATGGGATAAAAAACTGCATTTTAAATGTTTTTTGTGAACCTTGTTAAAGGTTCTTTTGCTTCTTAAAGGAAGTTCAGATCATGATGAAGAATGCTGAAAATGCTGGTTTCTAAACTGCCTTATGTTGCCTTTCCTTCTTCCCCTGATACCAAGAGAGTTTCCTAAAATGTGTTTTGCAGTAAATATAGAATAAATAGTTTTGATTGCCTAAACCAAGAAATACCTACAGGGCCTCATATTTTCTATAAAACCCCAGCATTATCCCTTATTTTGGCATTCTGCATAGCTTAGCTGTGTATAAATCTGGTCTTTGTCATTTTTTTACATTTGGCTGTTTGGTTTACAATTTTTAATCATGACCCCAGACTTTTAAAACAAATTATTTGTTTAGGATCTCCTCTTTTTCAAAAAAGAGACCTTCAGTGTAGTTCAAGACTATTTCTCTCAATAGACATTATGGATGTAAAGCTTGAAAAGGCTGAGAATCTACTGATGTACTGAAAGTAGATAATTGCACGGAATTTTTTGTCTGCCAAAAAGAGAAGGTGGCATAAGACAGGAGTTTGTCACAATTCTAAGGGGACACTGATTTCATAACATGAAAATAAAAGAGAGAGAAATTGATATGGCTGTAGTCAGGTCAGAAGTCCTCTCCCACGTGTAAAAGGACCTTTCTGGCAATTATTTGCATGACACTGAAAGTTTATAGAGAATCTTCACGCATGGAAAATTGGCACCACATCTGAGCTGATGAACCAGCTTTTGACGTGGTTTTTAATAAAGCATAATGGAAAGTGTCTTAAATTAGGAAAAGCTGCTAGGTGCCTTGTAGGTTTACTCAACAGGAATAGAACTTTCCAGTCAGAGGGAAAAAATGGCTGTCCCAAATGCTTATTCTGATTTGATAATTTCACAAGGTCTTCTATTCATATTTCATACTGGTTTTGTGTTTATCCCCAAAGGCATATTTTTTCCATGCAAACTGAGACAGAAAGCTTGTCAACACTGCATGTCTAAGTGGAAAAGGAGATGACATGACTTCCTTTATGCCAATGTCACATTAGTTCTGGACTTCTGCTCTCTATGAATTGGTTTGTATACATTCCACAAATTATTAGTTGAAGGAACACAGATATTTTGGTATTAAATTGTGATTTGATACCAAGTCCTTGCCTCAGAAAGATTACTACTGCATTTTTAATTCCTCATTAAAGAAAAGTGTCAAATAGTCATAACCAAGACTGTTGCATGTTCCTGAATTCCCACCTGTATGGTCAATTTGCACGCTTTATTTCAGTTTGTTTTAGAAAGTGCTGTGCTGCAGTGTCAGGCACTAGATGGAAACTATCAAAGTGCTGTTCACTAGCCAGTGACCATCTGGAACTTCCAGTGGGTTGAGAACTGGTGGGACTCTGTCTTGCACCAATTGCTTCTTCAGGATTTGGATTCTGGCAGGGATTTTGCTTCGTCTTTGGGAGATGTTCAATGCAATGGAAGTGTGGATGCACCATTCCCATCTGTATGGACATGCTTTCATAGACAAAGCAAGTGGAGCACCAGTGTAGGACATTGGTCTTGGCTCCAAGGATATGCTAACACTGGGCTGTTAACTCAGTGATGCAAACTTTTCTAACAATCATCCTCAAAGAATAGATGCAGGTTTCATTCCAGGAAGAGGCCTGGTGCTAAACCCAGACTATCCTGTGGGTGACATGTGCTAGCTTTGCTACGGCCTCATCACTTCACATGAGCTGCTCTCTGTTAGAAACAACATTCCTGAAAGGAGAGGAAGGAGAATGAGTCATGGAAGAGTAATTTCAAGAAATACACACCTGTCAGTGTTTGAGGAGGGTTTTGGATGCAAGTGTGAATATCTGACTTACAATTTGGATTTTCAAGACTGATCCACTAACAATTTCTGCATATTCTGATGTACTATTTTGACACTTGTACCCAGCTCTTCAAAAGGCACTCACTCACTCACTCACCCCTCCCAGCAGTGTCTATGAAACACAATGTTCCAAATGTATCTTATAAATAAAGGATCATCTAAGTGCCTTCAAATTTGCAAGTCGTTAAATGCTTCTGGAGCTCTTCAGCTAAGAGGCATCAGCTTCTCACCTGCATGAGAGCTTAGTGGGAGAGGAGCTACCAGCTATGTTCTGCTCATCTGATTTGAGGAAAGGAAGAGGAGGAATGTAATTAAGAACTGCTCTTGCCACTCCTGCCTACTCCAGTAGACTGATTTACTCCAGCTTTGGAGAGGACTAGCCCTTTTGCAACCACATCTTATCAACCTCTAAAATTAGGACACTGATTGGGAATCTTGAATTTTAGCAGAAAGTCTCTAGACATCATGTTTGTGGAGTAAAGCTCAAAATTGTGAAGCAAAAACCACCTAAAACCTCATAAACTAAAGGCAGTTTAGCTCAATAAATAGCTTTTCACTGCCTGAGATTAGCAAAACATGTTAGAAACTACTGATGGAAGATACTGGCTATGATATTAGGGAGCACTCCTCTATGAGAATCACAATTTTATTTCAGTCAGTCCTGCTTCTGCTCATATCTCCCAGTTTGTGTTAATGTCATTTTGAGAAACACCTTTTTTAGAGAGACTGTTCTGTGGTTGAAAATTGTGTGTGGCAGATATCAGATCCTGACCTGTATTTAGGTCAGTCTCAGAAATGGTCTGTAAGGGCTACTGCACTCCAGTGGTGAACAAATTGACTTCTCTCTTATTAAAGGAATAATTGTTCAATATGGCAAGGAAGAGGTTGGGTCACAAAAACCTCTGGAATTCTCCTCCATGCTACAAGACTGTGATTCTGAGATATGCTCCAACTTTTTATTATTAAAGGTAGGATTCATCTGAGTGTTGCTTTTCAGATGACAGTGACATCCTCAGTGAAAATCTATATTTAAAATAAAAGGAATGTAAAAGAAATGAAAGCATCCTTTCCCAGTACCCATAAGTTTTGTTCATACTTGTGCCAGCATAAACACAACTTCAAATAGCATCTACAGGCACTTTCTCTGCTACAGACTCAGTCAAAACTACAGAATGGTCTCAGAAAATACCTCTGGGTGGCATATGAATTTTTGTATAATCTTGAATAGAACCTTGCTTTTTTTGTATTATGAACTATTATAAACTGCACTTGGTTTAGCTAAACTTGAAAGCACAAGTTTGCCATCCAAATGTAGAAAAATTAAGATGAAGTTTAAGAAGGTTAATCAATTTAGCAAGGTGGCAAAATAGAAATGTCTGTGCAATATAATCAGTGTTGTAGAGCACTCATGTTTTGAGCTATTTCACATCCCCCATTAGAAGTGACCACAGACAAATGTTACGACATCTGTATAGATGGATACTGAGCCATATCACTAAAATTTAGCAATGCTTAGGAATGTTTCCACCATTAAGTTTTATCCAGCAGCTATGCTTCAGCATGACTCCTGTTATCACATAAGGAACTGAGTATTTAATCAGTATTTGGTTTTGATCTTTTGTGATAACTTTACTCAAGATGGAATGACTCTGTCTCTAAAACAATATCCTGGAAGTCCCAACAAATAGGAAAATCAGTGTCATGCCAAACCTTTCCCTGGCAAGTAGTATTGGGATGAACTTCTGAAGGAACAGAGAAAGGAAAACATGAACAGTGACATGGTTATGTCAGCACTCCTAACATTTTAGAACAGACTGAGAAGAAACAAAGAAGAAATTATTGTAGCACATCGTGCAACCTTTTTTGCTGTCTGCATGCTCATGCAGAACATTTGCTCACTGTGGTAGAGATCTAGATAGTATATTTTCAGAATGCCAAACTATTCCACTAATATTGTGTAAAAAGTGATCCTTCCTGCTCTTCCTTTCCCTTCTCTCCTCTTGAATGCTTTCAGAAGTAAAAGTGCTTCAAAGCAGAGTCTGGAACATTGAAGTTTGTGCAGCAAGTTTGTTTAAAATATAGCAATATGTTTTTCAGCTCTTAAATATTCACAGGCTCAGGTTTCTAACATATGGCTATCTCTGCATAACTTCTTTTGTGATTGAGAAGTCCCATACACTTGAAAAATAAACCTGCAAATGAACAGGTGTAGCACATCACAGTATGATATGCAATAACTTCAAATAAAGGCTGGGATGTACACATTGCAGCTATGGAGTGGGAGTAATGAAGAGGGAAAAGAAATATAGCTGTGTTTGTAGCCTCCTCTCTTGTATTTGCCATTATCATCACAGCTTTAGGTTTTGCACTGATTTAATGCAAGTTCATTGTCCCTCTGCAACCAAATTCTGGCTATTTAATGTTTATTAAATAGACCATATCAATGGTCTATTAATTACAGATTTTGTAGTACTTTAGCATCTTTTATGAAATCTCTTCATTCTGACTATTAGGATGAATAGTCCTGGACCCAGGACTTGTTTTTTAAAGTCTTGTCTTCTACCCTCTGCTCTTGGTGATTCTGGGGGATTGAGGATATGAGACATGTGCAGGGAACTAATTCTATTTACCTTGTCCTGTAAGCTAAGGAAAAACGTCTTGATCCTTTTTAATACTTGAAACTGACATTTTTATAAAAGCCAATTCATACAAATTCCAGCAACCAATTTTACTAATTTGGCCATAGGATAATCATACCCTGAAGAACATAACTGAAGGCCAGGAGAATAAGACCATTTTTTTTTGTTTAAACAAGCTAGACAACTACCTCTTAACCTCAGCTGTCGCTAAGGTTTCAGAGAATCAGAGCAGAAAACCAGTAGCACACCAAGCTTGTTTCCTAGGTGGCCAATTTTCATTCAGCTTGAGAAGCAGCCTGGATATGGAGAACAGCTATTCTTTAGTCAATAAAGTAGTGAGAAGAATCTTAAGAGAAAGCTGAGAAAGAATTATTCCCTATTGCCAAGCAATCAAATCAAATGTGTGTCGTGCTCTTTTTTTGGGATTGCAAGTTGTATCTCAAAAGATAACATCCTCTCTCTCAAAAAAAGGCTTCCTTCATGTTTCTAGAATTTGCTGATTACTTCTCTCTTCAAATTAAATCACTTTCTTTGAACATCCAACACAAGAGATTGGATATTGTACTACCAGGAGACCGTGCCTTTAAGTCTTCTTCTAAAGCTGCTCTAGAATGTCAAAAAAACACCTATGGAAAACAAGTATGACTAGTTTTAATTTTGATTGTAGTTAACTTTTGGCCTTCTGCTGCTTTAAAGAAATCTAGCAGAAAACATAGAAACCACTATGTATATAAAAACCTGCTGAAGAGCCTAATTTCTCCTTCCAGCCCTTCTCCTTTACTCAGGAAAATAAGTGGAAATCTAACCTTGTGCATGTATTTCTCTGACCGTGTTCTGTTGCTGGTTTGATTCACCTGCCTCAGGGTTTTCAGGCTGGTGTGATCAGCCCACTTGTTGAGGTCTGACGTGAGCCACTTTGGTTTTGAAAACCAGAGTGCACATTTATTCTGAAAACCATAATGCATACCTAAAAAATAAGACTGCAGGCATTTAACATGACTTTTTTTTTTCAGATATTTCAATCACACGTCCCAGACATCTTCAATTACTGTACTTCTTGTAGCATCATGGAGCAGTTTTAGAGCAGGAGATCTGGGTGATTTTTGGATGACACAAACCCAGGAAATCTGCTTTAAGTTTGAAATTTTCTGCAATTTACTGGCAGGTACTCAGTGCCTGGGAACAGACTGGAGCTAACCTGCAGTAATCCCCTAAACCCCCAGAGCATGGGGCACTGGGTTCTCCTACTGAGATTCTCTCCAAGGGCACCCTGCTGGTTGTTAACACACACTCTGTCATTGTGGGGCTCAGCTGCTCCCACAGAAATCTGGAATCACACCATGACTGCTCCTTGGGCACCCTGCAGCTCTGTGTCAGCTCAGCAGTGCTGGTGAGAGCTCCAGGAGGACACTGCTTGTGGCACCACCTGTTTTTCTTGTCAAGCTGAACTACAGTCCACCAAGAACAGGGAAAGTGAGGAAAGTTCAGGATATATGACCTGTGAGGAAAGATTGAGAAAAGTGTGCTGCTGAGCCTAGAGTAAGGCAAAGCAAACCAGGGAATCTCTGGCAGTCTTAAGTGTCTGAAAAGAACACTGCTGAGAATATCTAATACAGATATTTTTCTCTGTGTCCATTTTGAATTACATAAAAAGAATCTGCCAAAAGGAGATTTTGGAAAAACATTAGAATAACTTTATAATTGCAAGAATAGGGAAGCTTGGAGAAAATTGCTTGAAAAAAATCATGAAATCCTACCCTGGAATCTTTTAAAAATAGGCTAGACAGATACCTGTCAGGTATGGTTAGTCACATTGTGAGGAAAGGTGATGGGAAGACAACTTTTGAAGCTGCTGTCACCCTCTCTGACATATCAGAAAGACTTCATTTTATAAGAGTGAGTAACTTGGTACCTGCTGAGATTTCTGAGGTCATAGAGAAGCAGAAAATGGATATTGAATGGGTAAGGTGTGGCCATTAGTGTGGTAAATCTTTAGGAGCTCCTTTCTTATGATGAAGTCAGTGGGAGGCTCACCTGTTGCTGAGAGCAAGAAGGGCTCTTTGGTTCAGTCAGAGTTTATTTGTGTGCATGGTCCAAACTTGATGAAACTGGCAGGTCCCAAAAGCAGTGACTGGAAAATGAGCAGTACAGGTGGTACTCTTCACCTGTTCTTCTGGGGAACTGAGGAGATAAAGGCAACATTCCTGACAACCCTCTGGAACACATGGCAGGGGGAGAACGTGGGCTTGGTTTGGGTGTGTTCATTCTGCCAGATTATGCTGCATTTCCACTTTGTGGTTTTAGGTTTTTTTTTCCCCCTGATGTTTTCCTGTTATATAACTGCACTTCGTGCATCCAAGACCTGAAGTTAAAAACTCTTAAACAATCTCCACATGAACATTGCTGGGTGTTTATTTATTTATGCTGTTGCTGGTCTCCTGTAGAGGCACAAACTACTTTAGTGCATACAGAAGAGAATATTCCAAGTAGGAGGTAATGGAAGCAGGAAAAGAGGCTGCATTTATGAATGAATTAAGCAGTCTAAATTATTTACTGCGATATATTACCTGAATTCCTCTATCATGCTATTCATGACTATCTGTAATTGTTACCATCTTGGTTGTGACTGGGGTCTGAATCCTCACAGCTCAAGATGTGAACTTCTGCAACTCCAGAAGAAAGGAAAGCATGAAACCAGCATCTAAGGACAAGCAATTTCCATGGATCAGGGGCAGAATGCATAACTGCATAATTGATGTTAACTGGAACAGAGCAAATGATGGATGTCTCAGTAACTCGACAAAAAACCAGAAGGATGTTATACTGACTGCAGTTAAAAGAATGAAACCTTCTCTAAAATTTCATTTTGCAGGGATGTGGATAGATTCCTTTTTTAAAAAAATCTGAAACAGAATGTTTTGATGTATTTCAGGTGTTCAATTACTTTTCTTTTTATTAAATTCAACATTGTTTACTTGTAGTACACTGTTTTAAGGTGAAGGAATAAGTTTAATTGCCTTTATCTCAGAAGACAAAAAGGAAGCTGAAATTGTACATTATTTTCATGGAATTTCGCTGATATTATTCAGGAGTAAATAATTTCTGGTCTAATTTTAAATTAGGATCTAATGATGTGCCTGACCAATAATTCATATTTTCCCCCTGAAATTAAATATTTTTAAAAGAATTGCTGCAATTCTGTGACTTACACATACTGGTTTGTCTTATCTTACTCTACAGTGATCCAAACCATCGTATCTAACATATAATTGCACATCATTTATCATTGCCTAAAATGCCTAGTCATCTGCTTATTTCATTCTTAATCTACCAAGTATTTAATGTTATATATTCCATTATTTATTGCTGCTTATTCATTTTAGCTCTCAGAGAAGCGGGGTAATGTGGCCAAAGGCAGATTGTCTCCAGTGCTTCCAGAAGGTCACTGTCTCATTCTGTGTAGGACACATCACCCACAGCTCTGGCATACCTAAACACTGTTCACCCAAAGACCATCACAGCAGCAGAAAACAAGACAACACTCTGGGCTTTCTCACAGCATGCATTTAGAAGGAACTAACAAGCAGATAGAGGAAAGTAAAACAGTCTGCAGGAGCTTGGAAAATATCCCAGGTAGCCAGTCATCAGAGAAGCACAGAGATGTACACATATTTATGGCATACCTTCCCTCCTGGTCCTTGGATATCGAGTGAGTATGTAATCTCTCTTGTATCTCAAGGATCTGCAAGTATTAATACAGAATAGAATTTCTTAACAGGAGTTTTCCCTGGTTTCCTGTAGATCTCAGTGCACTTTGGGGTGCTGGCTACTAGTGAAGACAGAATTCAATTCAATTGCTTGTGTATAAACAAGTGCTCACTTGCAGATCAAGCAAAATAAAAATTATACATATTTATTCCAGAAAGTGTTGAATAATAGACTCCAAAAATACATGTCACTGAGGAAAAATAGGGAAATTGCAAGTATTACAGGAATTGTAGCTATTACAGGGTTATATTAAAGCTGTTAAAATTGTTAGTACTTATCAAGAGACAATGGAAGAACACATAGTCACATTATAGGAAAAATTAGTGTCTGCAGTAAAATCACTCACCTGTATGTGTATATGGAATCCAAACACAAAGATGATAAAAATCCTATAAAATATTTTTTTGTTAAGCAAGAAGGCAGGCAAAATAAACGCTTTTTTTTTTTTTCTGCAGATATTACAATAATCTTCAAGATAAGGCAGCGAGGTGTTCTAGTTCTGCCTGTCTGATGTTAGCTGGTGCCTTGCAAAATGCATTTAGGGTTACTCAGGAATTTGTCCTGATGCACTGAGCACAGTTGTCTCAGGTAGGGCTGTCAGATGGGACCAGGCAGGTGGGATAGAAAGGCTTATGCCAGAGCTCCCCTCTGCTACTAATTAGCTCCTTTATAATCACCAAGACACTCCTGGCATGACAAATCCATAACCACCAGAAAACTGCCCCCTTTTTCAGCTGCACATACACAGGTATGTGTGCATGCAGATAGGTGCTGCATGTATGGAGACAGATCTGTACTTATGTGTCATTCGTGGAGCTCACAGAGGCTTCACGCTCGTATGCAGAGCTTCACAAAGCACAGGATGCAGTGTCAGAGACAAGCAGCTGGCATTGATCCCCCTGAATGGGTTATCAGAGAAGAGCAAAGATATTTTCCTGTGGTGCCAGTGCAGGGTAAGACTCTCACACGCTTTTTTCTCATTGACTGCATCTCACAGACCTCATTTATAGACCTGGGACTCCTCTTACCTGGTTTGCTGAAGTGAAGTAACACAAATATAAAATGTCCTGCTGAGAGAAGAAAAGATGTATTTCAAAGCCTGGTCTCTAAAAAACCTGCTGATTAGTGCTAAAGAAATCAATTTAACTCAAGGAAACTTCATAAAAGCCTATTGACTCTGCAGAAAAGAAGTGTGTCATTCCATAGGGAAGTAAATGAAAAAAGAAAGTATCTATCCAGACAGCTTCTACAAGATTTTCCTTCCCTAAAGGGTCTTTCTGTGTGTAAATTAAACCACTCTACTTGAAAGTGGTTGACTCAAAGAGAGAGTTGTTTTAAAAACTGACTTGCTATTATGCACATACCTCTGGGTCCTGTGTTTGAAAGGTTTATTTTATATAAGATGCATATAATATTTATTTAATTTATTACACCAATAGTCAAGGAACCTACTGCAATCTTGCTGCCTGACGTAAAAATTAGAGATCTCTTGAAAAAGGTTTGCCACTTTAAATGGAAAACAACAGAAAAGAATTGATGATTTTGAAAGAACATCAACCCCCCCATACATAATAAACAAAGAATGTACAGAATTTATAAATTTATAAATAATTTATAAATGCCTAAACAACTGGACACAGTTTTTTTTTTCCCTGTGTGATTTCACTTATGTATTTTGTCTTTTTTTGCTTCTATCTTAGAAAAGCTGCTGATTTGTCCAAAGGAAAATATAGATGCCTCATGCCATCATATATCCACTTTTCCTTGATTTTCAGTTTTTGTGGAAAACATAGGCAATCAAGAACAGCTTTATTGCTGCCAGGAAATTTTTCTTGGTGTCACCCACCCTACATAGTATCACTGACTAAAATTGTGTTTGCATATTTGTTCTGCTAGAGAATCTGGTCAAATATTTGCCAAATGCAACTAAGAAAGCAATATTAGAATCCACATTTGCACAATCCAGATCTAGAAATCACTGCCTGATAAAATTTAGACTTTTATGTAGAGGTCCCTATTTTTCAAAATTTCTGTCCCTGCTGTTTGGAAAGTAAAAGAGCAACTCAGGGCCTGTTTGCTATAAACTTTATCAACTTTTAAAGAAAATTAATGTTTCTCATGAAATCTCTGCCACACAAAAATCAGAACTTGAAAAAAAAGTAGAACTGTTAACAAAGCAATGGAGGACTCTTTCTATCTGGCAAGTCAAATTGTAGCACCCATATCTCCATGTTTTGAAGGTTGCAGTTTTGGGCTTTCTTGTGCTGAACTCCAGCTTCTGTCACTCTTTCTTTCAGTGTTTAGTCTTTAGGCAAGCTTTTTTGTTTAGTGATTGATATCCTAATAAAATAATGTAAAATATCCTGGAACTATAATTTTTATATATATTCCTTTGAGGTTGAAATTTGACTTCAGGCTTTGCAGAGAAAGCCAAAGGTATTCTGGGATGAGTCTGGGGCCTTCTTTTGTCTTCCTGCAAAGATCAGGTAAATTTTTATTTTTCACACTTACATGAGGAAAGAAATTGATCTTAAAGACATAAATAAGGGAGTAAGATAAAGGTGAGTCTGCCAGCATAAACTTTCTATGTAAAGATGTCCACCTCCAATGGAAGACTTTTAGGGTCTGCATCCTGGAACTAAATAACTGAGGGGATACTTGGAGATGCCAGTAGCTGAGAGGAGTTAGAGGTGACTGTAAAAAGACAGAAAATTAATTAAGTCCCTGTCTGGTAGTTCCCAGACTGGTAAAGTGAAACTTTATGTGACCATAATGATTAACACTTCCAAACTATTAATAAGTAAAAGAACATTGGTAAATACTTTTCCCTTAGACTTTTCTGCCCATTCCTCTCAGTCACTTGTCACTTTCCAATCTTGTTGGAAGATTATGGAAATTCATGTCAATTAAAGCTATTTTTGTCTGAAATCAAACATTTTTACAATGCACCCAAACTGCTAATTATGCAGTTAATTTTCAGATGAGTTGTTTACTAAATGAATTGTTTGACCTCTAGCAAAGACGTTTTCTGCAGAAACTGTCAAATGTAAACATTTTAGTTAAAATACATAGTATGTGGTCTTCAACTTTGTGCATTAAATTCTGCCATGACTTCTGGCCAAATGTTCACAGTAGTCAGTGGATTTGAGTTGGCTATGGAATACAGCTCAGTTTCATGACATTGTTTATAAATGAAAATGAAAACCCAGCCCCAAACTCCAGGATTATTTGTAGCCTCACAACAATCTAACAGTAAAACTGACAACACAGAAACCAGAAGAAACTGAAGTCATAAAACTGGTGCTGAGTGTTTATTGTTGCATTACCATTACCATTTCATGTGGAAGCAAAATAATAATAAACACAAAACGAAGGAATCAACAGTAAACCAGCAGGGAAGGATGCTAAAATGTTCCTCATCAATCTACTAGAGGGGCAAAACTGGACTGGAACTGCTATGACTCAAAATTTTATTAAAAAAATTATTGCTGGAATTTCTCTCTAGAGAAGAGGAGAAATTGAAACAACGTACTTATGACAGATGTAGAACAGCACTGACTTCAAATTACAGTTTTAGGAAGGGTCCTCTAAGGGTCATCCACTGTCCATGAGAAACCTGTGTTGCTCATAAGCAAGTCTGCTCTTCCCTGTCAAATTTTGTTTTGGACAGTTACCCATGTTCTTCCTTAGACCACTCAGGCTGCTGGTGAGCGTGGGGCAGTGTGGCAGAGTCCCAGGAGTGCAGAGGACTCTGCTGTGTGTGTGCCTGAGGCCTGGCAGGGAGACAGCTGCTGAGGAGAGGTACAAAGGACCTCTTTCACAAAAGAGTTTGGTTAATCTGCTTTGGGCACTCCTTTCACACCTTCCTATACAACACAGCTGCATTTACCTATCCATTTTTCTAAGCTCTTTATTTTCCACCTACTCCCAGTGTTGATTCATATAATTTTTCCTGACTGCTTTCTTGGTCTCTTCATTCCTCATATGTTGCCATAATTGTTCCCCTCAGTGAAACCTATACTGTGTTTTCCTGGTACACAAAAGAGATTCAGGTATAGGCTGACCTTTTATTTACAAGGATAGACACAAACCCATGCAGAAGTCAAACACATCCTCCATTTGAAGGAGGATCAGGTAACACCTGGTAGCACAGCTTCTGTGTGCTGTGATAAGTGTCTGCAGTGGAGATGGGACAGACAGACAGGACCTCAGTGCTAACAGACCCCCTTTGCACCATTCAGAAACAGCAAAGGGCCCAGGTTCACCTGCTGAGCAGGACTGCCCTAATTAAAGTGAAGTTTGTCACAGATAAAACATTGTAGCTGTTGCCACTCGGTCTCCCTCTTCCGAATACACAGCGGGGACAAAGAGGCCAGAGTGTGTGAGGAAAACAAGCCTTATGTGTTCCAGGGCTTCTGGCTGCTTTAACATCACTGTGGAGCAAACACAGATGAACAGAATTGACTCCCAGAATTTTACACTTGAGCAGCACTTGGATGCAATGAAGGATGACACATATGGCAACTCATTGCTCCTAAATCCACGCAGCCCTGGCTTAGCTCACACTGACTCACTGGTGCAGTGACTGGCTTTTTCTGAGACCTGGGCTTTCATGTTTCACAAAACTTCAGTTCTGCACAGATCAACCCTCTGCAGAACTTCAGAAGTTCTATTCATTCAAGTATTTTCCTTCTTACCTTTCCAGTGAAGTATAGTCAAGCCAATTATTTGGCTGCATGAGCAGTCAATTAGCAGAAGCCTTATTATTTCTTTTCCTATATCTGACAATCACCTTTTTGAAGGTACACAATGGAAAATTTCCCATGATGACACTGTCATAAACAAAAGTGCCAAATGTGCCTCTAATGAGTTACACCTCCAGTGCTGAATGCACGGGGCTTACACTTCCAGTTTTCTTAGCACAATTTAACAATGGCAGAAGCAGAAATAACAACTTTCTCTCATTCTGATTGACAGCTGTTCCTTTTACAGGACAAAACACATCAGGGCAAGCACACTACAATACCTTTTCTCTCTTTATTCCTTGCTTTTGTGCCTATTAACCCAGCATTTTATTTTTGGAATTCAGAAGCATGAGAGAGACACACAGAAATCCAAAGTCTAATTAATTTCAAGTTAACAAGAGACACATCATATAACCTCCTTTTAGAGGCTTTTTGAAGCTTTATTTTTTTCTATCTCCTCTTAAGGTCTTCTGCCATTTTAAATTAAAATAAAGATTCCAGGTGAAACAGGAAGATTTTAAAATATGGGCTCCTGGGCTGGACAGAGTTTTCATTTACCGAGTTTTTGGTGTGCACCTGTGTGGTCATAACTACTCTGAACTACTACAATGGCCTCACTGGCCACTGCCAATGTGGTTTGCAAGGCATGGCAGCTGAACCTGTGACAAAAAAGCAGTGACAAAAGCCATTTCCCATCACTCTTCCCCTCTCCCACTTGAACCATAGCATTGTGTAGCACCTTCACTTTTGTGGATTTTTCTTCTGGCTCTGCTAGACTGCTGGAGCACTGTTAAGCTGTTGGCTACCTGAAGGCAACTCGATGTGCCTGAGGCAAGATGTGCACTATCAACCTATCAGCACGGAGGGTATATGAAAGACACACAAACTTCAAAGAAAGAAACACTTCAGAAGACATCTACAAGCTTGTACAGAGGGTCTGAGCAACAGCAGAGAGGATTCAGTCTGGCTGCAGGGATGATAATATTCTTAAGAAACAAAGTTCAAAGATCCTTCCTGTCTCAGCATAGAAGCAAAATTAAATGAAGAAAATTATTTAATATAAAGTAGTAATTTTCTTAAGGATAAATGTTAAGGCCCTTCTTGGGCTCTGTATGCATGAACAAGGCAGAGAAGCTGTCAGGTGTATATTAACATTACATCTGAGATACCTCCTTCAGAGCTGTTTCAACACCCAGCATACTCTGGATATCTGGCATCTCATGTGCCTCTTGACCTTGTTGGCAACTGATGCTCAGTTGGAATTTCAAAAGAATACAAACCCAGCTATCTTTTCATCCCTCACTCCCATTTTTTTTCCAGCAGGAGGCCATGACAGACTGTCTTGTCCACCTGCAGTAGGTCACAGGACATCAGTTCAGAGACAGAGTTTAGGCAGAGGCTCTGGGGCCAGACAAAGAGTAAAAACCTGTTTGGGTATTTTATACATGGAGAGTGTTTTAATGTGGACAAGGGATACCCCTGAGGGTAGGTAAAGTGGATAAAAACATGGCCTTCATAGTTTTCTAAAGCAGAAACCTTAAGTAAAGATTGAACTCTGAAAATTCCTTATTTTTACCTGGAGAAGTAAGGGAGAGAGGGAGGAAAGGAAAAACTGTTTCTCAAAGCACAATTAATTTAAGAATAGTGGAAGTGCATTGTTTGGAGACAAAACTCTCATCCTGAGCATCTAAAATTATAAATGCTAGCTATTTCCAGCTGATTTAGACACATGAATCTGTGTTTTATAGTATTTATAAAAAGTAGGAACCTTTGGGATGACTGTCCCCTGCCACTATTTGACATTTGTACATATCCTTCCATGATCCACATTGCTGCTCCAGCCCTTGGGATGTTTCTTGGTGGCACCTGGGCAGTCAGCCATTCAGTTGACCTCCATCCCTACTCTCTTGCAAAGTATTTCTTAAATTCTCTGCAATTTCTTGCAGAAACTGGGCTTATTCTAAATGATTTCTCATTTCTTTATTTTCCCCGAAGACTGTGTTACTCAACTGTATTTATACATATTTAGACCACATATGTGGCTTTATAAACTGTAAATATTTTCCAATTTTTCTTGGTTTTTTGTTTGTTTGTTTAGGTTTTCTGTACCTGCTTAGCAATTGCAAGCACACTACAAGAAGACAGACCAAGGCATGAAAAATGAGGAAAGAAAAGATGTTTGCTCTGATCCAGCTGACAGTCGTGCAATTAAACTGCCAGGAAAGAAAACCAACGTGCTTTACTTGCCTGAAGAATAGTTTCAAGCCAAGCACATTTTGTGCTGCACATTCAAGGAAGTAATTAACATATCTGGCATTGTAATAGCCCAGCTGATGGACAACAAGATATTAGTCACTGCAAATAGCTGCAGTTTGTGACTAAAGTAAATTACACGGATGCTTGTTTGACACCATTTAGTTGATGAGAAAGAGCACACACATGCATCCAAATAAATTAGAATGCAAAATTACATTTGTGCCTTTCTTTTGAGAACAGGATCAAGTTTATTGAAATAAATGTGACATGCTTGCCTCACACTGGCTTGTGTATTTTTTAAGACTAAACGGGCTGGAGACAGTGAGCAATCAGAGACCCGCTAGCCTTTGTGTTAACACATTGGCTCTAAGAGCAGCAGAGGTGGGGACTATTTTATCTCAGCCCATGATTTGCAGTGGACAAATCCAGTAACATCCCACATAATTTTCTTTGTGTAGGACTCTGTGTTCCCTGGGTGAGGCAAGAAACAATTCATCTGAATCAGGAATCGTGAAAATGCAGGTGTGATACAAGACCCAGTGCAGAGTAATGCCAAGGTAAGGAAGGAATTGTTGCAAGGAACTACACCTGGGCCCAAAATATCAGTGTCAGATGGGAAACAAGTTGACCTCTGTACTCACACTGGATAGCCTGAGATCAAGGACAACCACATAATTTCTTTTTCTGATAGAAGCAAAATAAAATACAACAGAAGCCAAACTGTAGAAAGGAAATTCAATCTTCTTTCCAAGTATTGCCTTCCATAAAATTTCCACTGAGGGTAGTTATCTGAGTCTTCAAAAAGTCTGTGTGTCCCTGCATACTCAAGGATATCACATGCTCAGCTGACACAATATGAATGGCAGACCTGAAACAATGAGTATGTTTCAGCTCACACGTGACAGATAGCAAGTTCAGAATTAAATTATCCATAACCACTCACTAGATGAGTCTTTTTAACAGTAAGGACAGGACTACATAGCAGATCTCTGTGCATTGGGGGATGCTAACAAAAGCTCTTTGCCAAACTGCACTGTTGGTACAGAGGTCTTGGCACTGGTCCGTGGCTGTAAAATCTGCACATCACCTTCTACAAGATGCTCACCTCAGATAAAACTCACCACGGGCTAAGGGACAGAAAAGACCTATCAAACAATCCCACATATGGGAAGGCAGAGATGATTTTTTCACCTAGAAAAGCATCTGGTTTTAGGCACACAGTGAAATGTCAGCTGTGATTATCAGGATTACTCCTGTAGTCAGGTATCCATAGGCGAATTGTGGAAAACAGATAAAGCAGCATAGATAAAACCTGCATCTATTATTGATTACATGAGAAACTCTGGGTATATAAGGGGCTCTGAAGAAGACATCCAAGAGGGATATGTTTACTTTTCTTAAATGCCTCAAAAGGCACCAAATCAGTTTAGCCCTTTGTCAGAGGACTCATTTTCATTTTATTGACTAAATCAAATTGAACTTCAGTAGTTTTAGATAGAGTGTTCTTGGTGGAGTCATCTTTTGGGAATCTCTTTGTATAGCCCTTGCTGGCACAAATGTTAGCATCTTTGATGGAGAAACAAAGACAGAACTGCAGACTTGCAGGTGGAATTGCAGTTTATATGTAAGGAGGAATCACAGGGGAAATTTAATTCTCTTCAGGGGAAAAATTCTCTTCAGAAAGGATTGCATTCTCTTTTATTTCTCAAGAACTTCTTTCCTCCTGCTGCTTTTATTTTGATTCTTTTTTGGCTCTTGGCTGCAGTTTATGCTCTTATAAATTGGCAGTGGGAATACTGCATGCTTCCAAATTCTCACTGCTGCAAATGTTCTCATAGTTCATTCAAGAATTAATCTTGCATCTGGATTGCAGTTATACTCCTATTCCTAGCCCAGGTTGCCACTGTGGACCAAACTAGTCAGCTTTTAATTATTGACATGTACCAAAGCAAGATTATGAGCTGATCTGAATATTAGCATGTGCACAGCTATATACAGTGCTTTTGTCCAAGGTCTTCTCTCCTGGAAGAGCGTGCCATGACTGGAAGATGAGGGCTGGTCTCCTGAAATAAGTGATTTGAATGTGCCACTGGGGTCTGTTCATACTCAACCTGCTTTCCCCCCTGCTGTGTTCCAGGCCCTCTCTGGGACATCCTCTCTGGGTTGACAAAAAGTCTTTTTTTACTGCAGAGACGAATGGACATTTGATACATATATAAATGTCTGTACAGACTGCAATACAAGAGTGAGGCAGGCTCAAGGAGTATTTTGATTTCCCTATTTATATATATTTTTGAGCCTTTAGAATTACTTTAAAACTTTTTTAAGGTATGAATGGGTAAATCTCTTTTTTTTTGTGGTTTAGATGCCACGTTACCAAAATGTATGTTAAGTATGGCTTGTATTAATTTGTGCTGCTTTAAGGTTTTTGGGTTTGTTCTGGGCTTCTTTTGAGGTTGCCTTTTTCCTGGTTAGACTGCCTAAGAAGATGATCTTGTAATTTGTAATCTATACTAGTTCTACATATAGTTTTGGTGCAATTTAGCAGGTGAAATTGGTCAGTGCTGTTTGAATTGGTGGAGGCATTACCAGATATACTACCCAGCAACTAGTCCTATGCCATGTGCTGTCCACAGGATCTTCTGTTTAACTAATGTGAATTATTTTTTTTCAGGATATTTATAAAGTAAAAATTTTAGTAAAAAGCAAGATATTGTAAGAAGAAAGGCAGTGAGAAAAAGTATCCGTTACTTATGGTGATAATTTGATTGTACACAAATATTCTCAGAAAAAGAAGGAATGATTTCTTCATCCTAATTACAGCATGGCACAAATTACCTTCATCTCCATATGCCTGTTCAGGAGACTGCAGTGCAGGAGGAAATGTACCAGAGAGACATTGGAGTGTTCCAAGGTTTAGATACACGGGGAGATGCAGCAGAGGGAAAGGGAAATTCTTCCATTTGCTGTGACAAAAAGAGAAGATAAGACTTTTGTTTTTAAAATAAATAGGTGTGCAGCAGGTGGAGGAATCTGATGCAGCTGAAGGGGACTAAAGGGGTTTGAAGGCTACCACTATAAGAAATAGTTTAACTTTCTCAGGGATGAGCAGAACAGGAAATATTTGCCTGGGCAGATGGGTAGGACAGGGAATGAATACATAAACTTTGGGTCTCTACAGCTTAATTGTGCCTTTCATAAAGCAGGAGCCATCCTGCAAGTTCTTGCCCATGATCTCCTCAGTAATTCACCCAGGAAATCCTTAGCTTTGCTTGTCCAATGACTTCAAAAGGGAACGAAACTGCGGACTTTTCACAAGTGCAAATTGCACGCTCCCAATTCCAATAGTCCCAAATTCATGGGACTATCTAAAAGCCTATGTGGTACTTACCTATGGGTGGTTAATGTCAACATTTACATGTATCTGAGTTTGTAGCCTTCCAGGTATGCTTCAGTTGCACTTTTCAAATTTGCAAATTCAGTTGCGTATTTTTCAATTTTGTTTTTGCTTACCACCTAGTACCTTCTTGCAGGGCCAAAGGCTGAAGTTTTGGGAAACAAAAAGCCTCAAATCCCTCAGAACAAATACTGTAGGAGTCCTAAGAAACCTGAGGTATCTGGCAGCTCCCTGGTCAAGAGGACCAGGTCTGTGTTTTCATTTGTTCCTTATACAGACAAGCACCCTCTACCAAGATTAAAACCAAGGCTGTAGTAATCTTGATAGGCAATAATTAAATCTATCAATTTGAAAACCCTTTGCAGCAGCTGGTATGTCTGTGCTCCTCTGAAACAAGAACTGAACAGTGTTACCTTGGCCTTAAGCATCACAGAAGGCAATGGGATTGTTCCAGAAACAGGACTGTGAACTGCAATGAATCCATACCTGCATATTCAGGAGCTCTCCTTGGATGGAGTAAGAACAGTCTTCTTCCTGTGAAAAATGCACCTTTATGTGCAGAGACATGCTGTACCTATCTATATATCTCACTTTTTTTCTCTGGAATGCACAGTTATAATTGAATCAAAACACTTGCAATTTGAATGTATGTTCCAAAGTAAGATGCTTTATTGATGTAATAAATCTAAATAATACAAAGTGACACTGAACACTCAGAGTAATTTGTCTGACTGCTGTCACCAAACATTGCTTCTGAAGATAGATGATAAAACTCATTGAGTTTTTCTGTTTCCTAGGTAAACACCTGAAGGAAATGTGGCTGTGTTCTTCTAATCTTGCCCTAGGGCATTTGGATTAATATTGACATCACCAAGCCCCATGCCAGTGGACCAAAAGAAGAATAGCACATTCTGGTGACTAATTCAATACCAACAGGAGCAAGCAGCCTGAATTCAACATAGAAAAATATTTTTAGTGCATCTCTCATGAATCTAAGACTGAAGCCAGCCCTTGGCAAGTTTTATCACTCACCAGACAATTGGCTGGAACTTTGAAAGCCTTTGAAGATATGAAACAATATATTCTTATCCTTTAGCATCTCACCTTGCACAATCAGTTTAAAGATAGATCCATTTTTAAATACAGCTTATTTGGACAAACCAGTTATTTAGACAAATCTGTAAATCTGCAGGGTTCAGCACACTGAGCTGTATAAAGAAAATCAAGCAACACCAGCCTTGGTACACTTACAGAATTGAAACCACATGACTCAATAGAATTTAGTATGTTCCATTTTCTTCCCTTTTTCTTCCCTTTCCTCTTTTGTGCCAACTTTTCATCAGTAAAATTAGAGTGGAAGTCTTGTTTAACAAGAGCAGATACTGATGGGCAAGGCAGAGAGTCACCCTTGCAATCCAAAATTATGTTGGTAGGAAGAAGCTGTGCTGGTGGACTCTGTTTTTGTGGGGAACAGAGGGGCTGGGTGCAGCCAGCTGCTTTGAGGACAGAACATGCTCTTGCTTACAGGGTGGAGAAAGACAGAGCAGAGTCCCACAGTGTTTTCTACAGCTCCTCTGTGTCATGTCTGTAGCCATTCCCAGTTCTTCTCTTCATGCAGGTGGGGAAGTGGAGAAGGTAGGAAATGGGCTAAGCTTGGCTTTTTCAAAGTATCATTTCAAATGGAAATGACCTGGGGGATATGAGGGGATGATAACTTGTTATGAGAAGAGTCCCACATGCTTTCCTTCCCAAAGCAGAGAGCCCATGAAGAATTGCCACAGGTTACTGCCCCTGGCTGATCCTGGATTTTGCAAGTTCTGTCTCTGGGGAGAGAAGTGAGGCTCAATCCAGTCACCTAAATATCACCCATGAAGGGTGAAGGACAGGAGCTGATTGTGCAGAGGGGTTTTGGGTGACATGCCTGCAAGGGAACAATACAACTGCTCCTTTCAATCCCACATCTTGCTGAGGTGGGATCTCTAGGTGGAACAAAAGGGAAATTTATATTCATTGGCAAATGGGAAAGAATCTAGATGTAAGTGTCCTAGTCACATGTATGACTCTTGAGGTAGGACAAAAAACCCCCAGACTCTTCAAGAGATTTTAATTTCTTAATATTCTGACTCAGTTATTCATACAGCATGCACTTTTAGAACATTACTTGCAGATGTTCCATTAGTTTTCTGAAAGCTATGCTTGGTATCATTTAACTTAAGTGTGCAGCCTGCATTTGTCTGCATAATAGAACTTAAATATCTGAATTCAATAAGGATTAAGTGTAAATATTTAAATCTAATTATTACTAGCCAGCAAGCACACAGATAAATATTACCAGACTACAATGTCAGTCAAAATTACACATAATTCAGTGCACTTGCCTAATGATCAGAGTTTATATGAGCTTGTGAGTGCTTTATGCAATTAAATGCATACCAAAATTAGCTTGCATTACCATGCTGTAGGCAGATTATCACAATCCTCTAGCCAAGACCCCATGTGGCACCATGGCTGGGCAGTGTCAGCTTTCCTTCTCTCATTTGAAAGAGTTAGAAACCAAGCTCTACTGCTGCTCAGATAAATGGTTCTATGTGTCTGAACAACATTTGTTTTTCTGCTGGAGATATCTATGTAAAATCACTTTAAAATCAGGCCAAGGAAATAATGGGAGCCAGCTAAAGCAACCAAACCTTGTGCAGTTTGACAATATATTTTGTTTACTTTTTCTTTTCTACCCTGGATTCCTTCCTTCTGTCTCACCTCAAAGGCTGCTTCTGTGAAACCTCCTGAATAGTGGAATTGAATTTATGGTTGTGCTGGTCTCATTAAGGGCCTTTGTGCCCCAGCTAGAGCATGTGACTCAGTTTCTGATGCCAATGAAAACATTTGTGAGACAACAGGAATGATCCCTTGTGCTATTGCACTGGATGGTTGTTTGGAACACAAAAGTGATTTCATGGAGCTTGGGGAGAAGATAAGAAAATGTTTCTTCTGATGCTTGCCACTATTTTATGCTTTTGTGACAGGTTCAACCTTTAACCTTAGTGGATTGATTTTATCAGGTTTCAGGAAAAAAAAGAACCCATCAACAGTTTAGGAATAAAAATTTTATAAATAAAAAAGAGACAGACATTTCCAGGAATATCTACCTTCAGTTTTTAGCCAGTAGCCACAACTCCTAACCAAAGTTTTGCTCCAACTTCTTCCTGTGAAGAAGCCAATTGACCCCCTGCTCTAGTGTGCTGCCTGGAGGGGATGCTCCCCAGCCAGGTGTTTCCCATGCCCACCGTGGCAGTTAGAACACCTGGCATTGTCTAGACCTCAACATGTTTAAGTCAGAGGCACCAGCTACAAAAGAAACCCAAGGAATTGCTTGATGCTGTCCCTCTGTGAGCTTGGCTGCTGTGCTGGTCAGAGCCCTGGCCTTAAGAACCTGGGCACAGGTATTTCTTTGTTTGGCTGTAATTTGTTAATGATGAGGAGGGTGTTGGGTGACTATAATGGTTATCCAGCTTGCTTCAGACTTGGTGTCACAGCAATAATTAATTAAAACTATTTAACGATTATATGAGTCAGGGATGCCCCAAACCGATAGTTATGACTTGATTTTAACTTGCTGAATTTAACAAACACATCCTAAAGAACAAGGCTAAAGGCCAGAGGAACTTAATAGGCAAGTTCTTTGTGGACTTAATGGGCTCAGAGCTCAGAAATAAAGGTGAAAAGTCAAGAATTCCCAAATGTAAATTCTAAGTTAAATAAAATCTGTGCAAGTGAGTGCAAGTGAGCCATTCTTCCATTCTGTTAGTTTAATCTATAATGAATACAAAACCATTATTATATTTCAATATTTTTGAGGACTTTTTTTGGTATATCAACAAAATTAATATTCAATGAGTGAAGCACTATCAATTCTGCATAAAACATGCCTGCAGAATCCCACTATTGTAAAGACTTTACAAATAACTTATTTTTGTGTAAAACCTATATAGCATTTAATATGTAAAATCTCAGATATTGACTTGGTTCCTGAATCTCAGTGAGCATGTCATAACAGATGATGTCACAGAAAGCCTTCTTCAGTCACTACAAAGAGAATTTTGATCCTCAAATGCCCTGAGTTTGAAATTATGTTAGAATTGGGACATGGAACAAACTCTTGTCAGTCTCGATCTTTGGAGTGAGGCGATTCTGTTCACAACTTTTCTTGAGAAACAGCACTAGAGCAAAGAGATTTATAGTGAAAATCTATGAAAGAAATTAAAATGGGAAACTGTGGCTGGCCACCTTAACTGGAAAGGCACTACTTCATGGGATGTATAACACAGACACAAAAAGAATTGCTATTTTTTAGAGATGTGTAGGGTGAAGGCTGAGGACATAAAATGTATTCAGGAGAAGGCAAAAGAAACCACCTGAATGTGAGTGAGTTTGCTCATCACTTCAGCAGAAGCTCTTAGGCTGTGATTGCTGCATTTTAGAATTCCAAAGGGGAGAGTAATAAATCAATTTAAGCACTGGTGGGCACGTTAAGCAAAATCAATGCATATGCAAATCCGAGCACTTGCACTGCTCCCAAAATGCCACTTTTCAGAATGTGACAACTGATAAAGATTTCTGGTTTTGTTCTGCCACAGACTTAAAGCTTCTAAAACAGTGTTTTGTGTTACTGTAACTAGCATTGTGATGGACTGAGGTGCATCGAAGCAGCACAGAGCAGGGAGTTCATTCAGCACCTTTTGTTCTGAAAGC
>VZRX01012605.1:66501-79580 GCA_013398075.1 Notiomystis cincta
TGTTTTAGCAGGATAAGAGGTTACTATATATATATATATATATAAAATAATTCTCTGCCTCCTTATGCATCACGGCTTTTCCTTTGGGAGACTCTCACATATTCCATGCAAAGTTACAAATCCACGTAGAGGAAAGGGAGTTTTGTGGTCTAGAAGATGGGAGATCTGGGTTCACTTCTGATCCCTGATTTTCTCTGCACCACTTTTAAAGGTGTGGTAGTAGCATGCAGAGACTGAAAGACTGTGCTTTTCTATGTGTGCAGGAATACTCAAGAATTTGCAAAATTGTATCATGTATGTATTTTACTGGGCTTTGTTTGCCTTTCTTTCTTCTCTTTTCCTCACAAATCTGCTCCCTTCTGGTTCTTGCACCATTTTAAGCTGCAAATTCTCCAACTTCCCTGTGGGCTAGTAAATTTGATTATTGCAAGGAATGAAGATATATTCAGGAGTGACTGAAGTAGAAGGATTAGAACTTCATGCAGAAATTATATTTCACAGACTGCAGTGAAATCTTAGAGACAGTCGTGTTGCTTCTATGCACATTACAGAGAAGTTTTCAAAATAAACAATAATATTTGTAACCCTCAGAACCCAACACTCTAATGAAAATTAGCATTTTATGTGTGTGAGAGAGGATATTAAGATTAAAGGCAGTGGCAAACTGGAATGGCATTACCCTTGCTGCAGGAAGACAAGCAGCTTTTTCAAAGTAAACAGAATCTTTCCATCACAGATGTGAACCAAGTCCCTGAATTGAAGCTGAGAACTGAATTGCATTTAATGCCTTAGCACTTAGGATAGATTAATGTTCAGCCAGCAGAGATCAGAAACAGGATGGGAACCTCAAATATATATATCTAATTTCACTTCAGGAGAATTACATAACTCTGCCAAAGGGCAGTTGCTTGTATGCTGTTTTTTGCCCCAGCGTTTGTGATATGGAACTTAAGCATCAGGTGGAGTGGAAATAGAACAAATCCAGCTGATACTGAACATTTACAGCTCAGTTTTCCTCTTTAAACAGTCCTTGTAAGTGCCAACAAAGATCTGGTCTTGAACCTGCCTACCCTCGATCATCATTGCTCTTAAGGTGTTGTCATTAACACCAATTCAGTTTAAACATAAATCCTCCTCAAGTCTTGCTGTCTTTTTCCATTTAATGGTGGTAAAGTTCTTGTCTGTTTGACCTATATGACTGTGCAACTAGAAACAAGCAATATTGGAAACTGGGCTTTTGTCTCTTTAGGGAACTACTTCAATATTCTTAAATACTTAAATATGAAATTGAATAGTTAATCCATTATTTAAAACATGGTCTAATGATTTTGAAGATTACAGTAAACAATACCAGAGCAGGAAATGGAAGATAATGTGGAAAGAATAACACAAAGTAATAATGGAACTGCTTAATTTAATTGTTTTCACTCAAAGGCATTCTGTCTTGAACCTTACAAACCTGGTGACAAAAATATCCTTTGCTTCTTCAGGGTGTAGAAATTTAAAGTAGCAGTTTCATGAGAAGAAAACACCTTGGATACAGNGAATTGCTATTTTTTAGAGATGTGTAGGGTGAAGGCTGAGGACATAAAATGTATTCAGGAGAAGGCAAAAGAAACCACCTGAGTGTGAGTGAGTTTGCTCATCACTTCAGCAGAAGCTCTTAGGCTGTGATTGCTGCATTTTAGAATTCCAAAGGGGAGAGTAATAAATCAATTTAAGCACTGGTGGGCACGTTAAGCAAAATCAATGCATATGCAAATCCGAGCACTTGCACTGCTCCCAAAATGCCACTTTTCAGAATGTGACAACTGATAAAGATTTCTGGTTTTGTTCTGCCATAGACTTAAAGTTTCTAAAACAGTGTTTTGTGTTACTGTAACTAGCATTGTGATGGACTGAGCTGCATCGAAGCAGCACAGAGCAGGGAGTTCATTCAGCACCTTTTGTTCTGAAAGCGCGTTTGTCTGTCTTCCGAGTTGAAAAACAGAATCTCTGTTATCTACGGCAGTAGCAGCAGGAGGGCTTTTATTCAACTGTCAGGATGACATAGTAAACAATACTGTGAGAAAATAATACTTCTGTCTCCTTGTCTGAACCAATGTGTTTTAGTAGGATAAGAGGTTACTATATATATATATATATAAAATAATTCTCTGCCTCCTTATGCATCACGGCTTTTCCTTTGGGAGACTCTCACATATTCCATGCAAAGTTACAAATCCACGTAGAGGAATGGGAGTTTTGTGGTCTAGAAGATGGGAGATCTGGGTTCACTTCTGATCCCTGATTTTCTCTGCACCACTTTTAAAGGTGTGGTAGTAGCATGCAGAGACTGAAAGACTGTGCTTTTCTATGTGTNTGCAGAAAGACAAGCAGCTTTTTCAAAGTAAACAGAATCTTTCCATCACAGATGTGAACCAAGTCCCTGAATTGAAGCTGAGAACTGAATTGCATTTAATGCCTTAGCACTTAGGATAGATTAATGTTCAGCCAGCAGAGATCAGAAACAGGATGGGAAACTCAAATATATATATCTAATTTCACTTCAGGAGAATTACATAACTCTGCCAAAGGGCAGTTGCTTGTATGCTGTTTTTTGCCCCAGCGTTTGTGATATGGAACTTAAGCATCAGGTGGAGTGGAAATAGAACAAATCCAGCTGATACTGAACATTTACAGCTCAGTTTTCCTCTTTAAACAGTCCTTGTAAGTGCCAACAAAGATCTGGTCTTGAACCTGCCTACCCTCGATCATCATTGCTCTTAAGGTGTTGTCATTAACACCAATTCAGTTTAAACATAAATCCTCCTCAAGTCTTGCTGTCTTTTTCCATTTAATGGTGGTAAAGTTCTTGTCTGTTTGACCTATATGACTGTGCAACTAGAAACAAGCAATATTGGAAACTGGGCTTTTGTCTCTTTAGGGAACTACTTCAATATTCTTAAATACTTAAATATGAAATTGAATAGTTAATCCATTATTTAAAACATGGTCTAATGATTTTGAAGATTACAGTAAACAATACCAGAGCAGGAAATGGAAGATAATGTGGAAAGAATAACACAAAGTAATAATGGAACTGCTTAATTTAATTGTTTTCACTCAAAGGCATTCTGTCTTGAACCTTACAAACCTGGTGACAAAAATATCCTTTGCTTCTTCAGGGTGTAGAAATTTAAAGTAGCAGTTTCATGAGAAGAAAACACCTTGGATACAGACAGGGCTGCTCAACTTGGGGCCATTGTAATCCACTGATATTTATTTACCTTTGAAAAGTTTGCTTTCATAAGAATGACAGAAAAAAGTGAATAATTTTAATCACTTTATTTCTTGTTCAAAATACATATGAAACAATTAGAATAAAATTATTTCAAATGAATTCTTTTATTTTTCTTGTCTTTTTTAAATATAAAATTATCACAAACTGTACACTTCATAACATCTTTTGAGGTTTCATTGTTACATATTTTTTCCAGAACTGACAAATAGATTCACACTTTCTAGAGAATACATTGTAAAAATACTGAAATGTGTTACAGCTCTCAAAGGCTAGTGCAAAAAAACCCATTTACTATCAGTAGTACAATTTATGTTGTCAAGTTTCACAAATGGCCATTTAGCGCATACAAAAAGCCAGTAACACGAGTTCAAAAAGTTTTGTTTTCTTGTCTCTATAACGCAGAAGCCAAGGATATTGACTTGAACAATGTCTAGGTATCAAATCACAGACTTCATTTAAAAAGTCACATCATGAACACTGAATAAAGGGTACTAAAACAGTCAGGTATTTAATAGTAGATCAGTAGATTTAATAGTAGATCAGCCAACACCACATAGCAAGAAGAGACAAAATCTTAGAACTCTGCAGTTCTTTGTAAGCTACATAGACTTGGCAACATTTCTGATCTAATCATAAAGATTATTTGAAAGGTAGGGAGTTCTCTTAGAGTTTGGGCCAGTTAGGGCCTAATCCAGAACCCTCACTGTCACAGCAAAGATGCTTATCCTGACAGGCATTGTGTTGGGTGCTTTCTTTGAAGATTTCAAGATATTAAGTGTTTAAATATTGAGTGGGGTTTTTTTAGCTGTCAATATTTCCTATGGCCAGGAACTCCATTTTAACTTCCTACCTTTTGAAGCATACACTCTGGAGAATGCCTTCCCCACGAAGAAGCACATACTAGGAAAACATGATGTTCTGTGCTGAAGCAAAGATGTGGCTCATTTCTGTTCTCTTCTTCAGTTTTCATGAGGAGCACACTGAAGCCAGCCAGCTGGAATGCAGCATGGACCACAAGCTCATGGAAAGGAAGGAGAAGCTTTTTGGGACTCCCCTCGTGGTGTGTGGAGGAGCATCCGTGCTTGCAGCCCTGCTGCCTGAGCTGGGGAGCACTGGGCAGAGCAGGGCAAGGAGGAGATGCCATCTGGCTTTGCCCACTCCCAGGCCAGCCAGCAGGGCTGCACTGGCACGGGGGAGCTGGGATTAACAGCTCAGAGGTAAATCATATTTCACGAGGTTTGCTGAACAAACACCCTCGTGGTCTCCCCCAGAAAGTGGAGAAAGCACAAGTCAGAAGTGCTTCTCCAAATCAGGATGCCAGCTTGCCAACTTCTAGGATATAAAACTACCCATATCCCAACCTTAGACATGTGCATTTAAGTCCAATTTATCCTACAGACACCTACATAGAGAAGTAGAAAGAATTTAGACCTACACTTGGAAGAAAGAGAAACAAGGAACAATACTAAATATATATCTATACTTTTTCCTTCTACTGAGAAATAGTTTTCTATTTATTTAACAAAATTAAATTTTGTTCAATATTTTCTCCATAGAAATATAGACTGAAAACAAGTGCTTTATATCTGATGTGCAACAGGACTATCTAAAAGTTCCATATGAAAGTTTAAGTCTATACACACACCCTCTGAGCTTCAAAACAAAATGGCATTTTCTGGAAACCTGCAGGCCACCATTAAAAAGGAAAAATCTGTAAAAATACATCACCTCTGTGTCTGACTACACGAACCAGACATTTTTATTTACCAAGTCAGGCAGCTGAGGCTCATCTTTCCTACCAGTATTAGTAAAATCTGCATTTGCAATAGTAGTTCACACCCTAGAGATGGGCTGAAGACTTCTAATATAGTCTGAGCTGTCAGAAAGTGACAAAAATCCATGGTGGATGTAAGAGAATTCATTCTGCTTGCCTTGAGCCTGGGCTCATTTCAGAAGATGCTGACACATCACCACGTGCAACCTGAACCGAAATCAATAGCAGTGGTCCTGCTGGATTTCAAGGATGGGCTGCCCAGGTACAGAGTGCTGTGCTTTGAGAGGAAATCACTTATTAAAAAGACCTACAGAGTGACTTTTCTGGATATATTTAATGGTTTGTTGTCATGATATTAAGGAAATATTTTCATTTTAATTCATACAAGAACGATTGGCATATAAAGTAGAAAGTGATTAGCCTAAAAGAAAGGTCCTTTTGAAAGAATGCTAAAATTCTTGTATATTTGAAATAGGATGATGGACAGATTTTCTAGCAATGCAAAATAGATAAATAAATGTGTATTGTTAATACTACACTTTAAGAGGCTGAATTGAATCACTTTTATTGTGCTATATTATTTCAATAACTATTAAAACTACGTTAGATACATTTACCATTTCGTGTTTTTCTTGAGATAGCCCAAAAGGGAGGTGAGATATTCTAATTCTAGTCAGAAAAAGTCACATAAAAAGCAAAATGTCTTTTTGCCAGTGTCTTTATATTTTGCTGCCACAGATGTTTTTTGCTGAAAGGCTTTTTTACTTTTTTTTTTGCATCAATATTATTTTCAGTGCAAGAGTAGATTGGTACTTTAGTACCACTTTTTTCCCTGCTAGAGATTAAAGTAGAAAGACTGTCTTGAGAAAAAGTCCATTTTTAACAACAGTACATGAAAAAAGGCAAAAAGAAAATCTAAAAGGCATATTGTTATAATTTGAATGAAATCTCTTTCCGCAGCACAGATTGCTCATCATCAAGCCCTCTTGGGTAGGGTCTACTCTTCAACTTCATGGACTGCCCTGTGCCTGGAGGGCAGGCAGAACCAGAGCCAGAATTTTAGGGGTTAATCCTCAGAGCTTCTCTGGAAACTGGCTGTGACCTACAATTGTTTGTCTGCTACTGGCAAGTAGCTAAAGTGCAATAGTGCCAGGCTCCTTTTCAGAGGAAAACAGAGACGGTCCAGCTGTGCAGATTTCAGCTGCTGGCTAAGACAGAGCTGTACTTTCTCATTAGTGATCTTGATTCTCTAGCCCAAAGTCAACTTCGTGGACTAAGAACTGAAAAAGGTTGTAGGTTTAAATAAATGAATCAGGTTCTTGTTCTATAAGGGTAATTAAGATCATTAAACACTTATAACAAATGAAGCTTGAAAGGAATAGATGTAAGAGTGTAAAGTGCTCTTTGGAGAGTCTACAAAATCTCCTTTTGCATTTTCTGTGGTAGCCAAATCTCCATTTACATGAAGAATAAAGATACACCATCCACTCATACCCATTTGACAAAAAATAATTACAGCTGGCAATTCTCTGTCTTATTTTCATTTCCCTCATAACTATTATTACACAATTAAGGCTCAGAAAATCATGGTGAGGGAAGTAATGGTCCTCTATTGATCACTCTGATTTTTAATAAGAGGCAGCCACTCCCAGGGTGAAACATTCACAGTACACCCACTACTATGTAACAATTTGGGACAAAGGAATAAGAATTCATTATTCAGCTGAACCTCCATGAATAGGAAGAACAGGGGGAGACGGGATTTGGCTGAAACCTCAGTTCCAGGACCCTATTAATGCACAAAGACCTGTGGGGTATTAAGTGAGAACTACACCATAATTATGATTTTTGAGCCATCAGAGAATTAGCACCTGCAGCAGCCCAATGACTTGTCCACCATTGTGTGGTGTTAGCTGAAGCCTGGCTTGAAAACAAACCCAGTACCTTGTGTACCACAGCAGCACTTCCAGAGGAGTTTCCTATTGGTGATTCAAGCACTCTGTGCCAGAAGCTTTGATAATGTGAAGAGGTGACATTATATAAAAATGTTTTTTTCACCTACTGGAGATTTTCCAACCTGTGTCAGGTGCAAATAAATAGGAGGCCATTACAGCACCTGGAGAGGAAATTGTCTGAGTACATGAGGGCAGTGTCCTTTCTTTGCCTCAGTTGTGCTGCAAGAAAAAGACCAGAGGGAAGGATGTGCCACGAGTAACTACTGGTGCTCTTTGCACTGTGAATCCTCTGAGAGCAAGATCTGTGAGGCAGAGGGCTGTTTTTATTTTAAGAGCAGACTCAGCTTCTGAAATTGGCTCCCATTACCTTCGTGAGCCATACAAGATATGAGGTAGGGGAATCACGTCAAAAATCCCTTTCTATTTGGAAGTATTTTTAACATTGTTTTGTTTTGTTTTGTTTGTTTTGTTTTGTTTGTTTGTTTTCTAGAGGGCTCTTTCCATACTCTATAGGCTTTCCCCCTCCTCTCTTGTCTCCTGTTCATGGCTCAGATGTCAGAAGAGATTTTAAGTATCTTCTTGTTCAGTCCTCTTCACTTCTGATCCTATTATCACTCTCAACTCATAGCACATTGAAAAAAGCCAGCTCGACCCTTTTTCTCCCTCCTCTGGCAGACTATTTTTATGGAAATATATCTGCTTCACAAAAACATCCAACACCCTACAATTTCCCCTGAAATTAATCTATAAAGTGTCTCAAAAGACCAGATTCCTTCTTGTCAGTGCTAATCTTAAGTGCCTAAAATTCCTGTCTGTGATGTTGACAAGCATTTGTTGGAACATTTCTGATATTTGAAATCACACAGGGCCAGGCAACTAGAAATTCTAGACCTGCAGGAAAATAGTGCTTTATAATCAGAAACACAGTCTTTCCCTTTTAACCTAAGAGGTCCCAGTATATCAGGTCTTAAATCTATACCATTATTCTACATAGGAAAGCAATTTTAAGCATGTTCTAGAATTTTATTTATTATACAGAATGTTTTTGTTGCCCACTCTTGTTTAAATTTTATTTTATTTTCCTCATGGGTGGATGCACAGATAGATTTAGTTCTTCAGGGGTTTGAATTTCTAAGGAATGAAAATACCCCAAACAGTTTAAAAGCAATCTCTCAAAAACACTTATATGCTTGTATTTAGAGGGAGAGGAAAATTGTATAAAAGGTATGTTGCTGCCATGAAAACATCTTTCTGGCACTCTCCTCTAATCAATGACTTTGTGAACCCTGAAGCTGTGATGAAATAGCTGTGCCCTCATCCTTTCCTTGGTCTGTCTTCAGTTCTCTTTTTGTGTCAGGCTTCCTGACTTCACTTCTCCAGGGGAGAGGCAGGATTTCACAATTCTTTAATTTTTGCTGGGCTTTGGGACACCGTCTCTGTCTGTTGTAACTGTGCCAACCCAGGCAGTCTGAATGGATCTGCAGCTCTTCTTTTAGGGACTCTGTGAATACTCCACTTCATTAAAAATAGAATGGTATTTAAATATTTAATCTCAAATATGCAAACTTAAATATTTCAAATAAATGGAACTGAAAATAACAGTCTATATACATATTTGTCTTGCCCCAAGCTTTCCCATCTGTTAATGGGAGAGCAACCAAACCTATTTTCTCTGTAAACTACTGTACCAGATTGCATGCCCAGCCTGCTCAGACATAAATCTTGTCTGCTCTGAATAACATCTCTTGATCTTTCCTGTGCCTTTTTTTCCTACGCCTGCTTGGGATTTCACCATTTTAGATGAGATGCATTTTTCAGACTGGCTGGAGCAGCAGCAGACTCTCCCAGGCCACCAAGATGGACATTAACATTTAATAAAACTCACTTGCTCCTGAGAGACACTCCCCTGTCAAACACTTTCTCCATTTTTCCCTAAAGTAGACCTATTGAACTCACCTAATTCAGGACCAATAGTCAACTCAAAATATTGTATTCATAAATTATTACAGAGCAGCTCCACTTTCATCACAGCAGCTCTGTGACTTCCTGCAGATCCGACTTCCAGAACACACTGCCTTGATTTATTTTTCAGGGAGTCATCATTTCTTTTCCACAGGAGGGAGCTTTGGTGTTCTGGCAACCTATATAACCTGTATTTATATGTATTAGTAATATTTTGATAGTGTTGGTACTGAGGATCTTCAATTGCATCGACATGGTTCAGCAACACAGGCTCAGCCATGGCGTGCCCTAAGAAATGTCCTCCCTGGGATCAGCAAGGCACAAACTCCTGTCCCTGGTACCAGCAATGTCAATAGTCCTCATGGTGGCAGAGTGCCAAATCCATTTTTCCTGTTCTGCAAACCTGACATGCTCTCTGCCCTTCCAGGGGGCTGAGCCCCACGTAACACAAGAGTCACAGTCTGTACTTGGGGGGAAAAAATTCACATGGCAATAGCAGAGGCATTCTCCTCTCTGAGCCTGTAAAGAGGTTTCCCAGCAACAGCAACATTGTAGAGGTACTATCAGATAAAACATAAAATCACAGCCCTGAGCACCTGCTATCATCGAGCATCCCTCAGCACTCAGCACAAGACTGAAGGTGTTAGTTCCATTTTCCTGACCAGATTCCCCTGTGAAATTTAAATCCCACCTGCAGCTCCACTCTCTCTTAGATTTCTAGCTCTTGGTTTTCTGTGTGCTGTTAAAAAACTGCCTTCTCCCAGGGTTAAGGAAAAGGGAAATTGTGCAGGAGATATTTATTCATCTGGATGAGTAAGCAAAAGACACTTTTTGAAGTTAAGGTATTATTTGCCTTGGAGAAGGCAAATGGCTGTGATCAGCACCTCAATTAACTCCTGTGCCTAATGCTGATGCTTCTTCAGGAACATGCTTCTTTTGTCCTGTTTTACAGCAGAGAAAGAAAGCACAAGTGATAAAACTATTGGAATTATTGGAATCAGTTTCAGGAGGAAGGTTTCCATGTCTGAGCATTTGCAGTTGCATGGAACAGCTTTGTGTCTACTGCCACATTTTCCTTGGTCTTTCCTAGCTCTGTGTTGTGCCCTGTACCATGATTTAGCTGTTTTCAGACTGCTCAGTTTAGACTGGCATGGCTCAGAAGCTAAATGAAAGTGAATCTCAAATTAAACTGAGTCTCTGCTGTAGTGTGAACGAGAAAGAAAATGTCCCATCAAAACATGCATTCATATTTCTGGTATATATGATATATTTTATGCATATTTTGGATGGTCCAACACCTCTCACAGGAGTTTTGTCTAAAAGTCACCTCACTGTCTGATTAGCATGGATGTCAGATTTAACACCTATCGAATTTTCAAGCCTTTTCCTTTGTAGAAATAATGTCATGTGAACTTCTCAGCTGAAGGAACCATCCCTCAGTACAGGTTCGTCAAGGGTTTCTCATGAACTGGAACTGCTTAGGGGTGGGTGTCCTGTTGTAACAGAAGTGCTAAATAGTAGTGATTGTATGTCCAGTGAGTGCAAGTACTTGTATGTGCAAACCTAGGCTTTTGCATGCTCAGATAAGGTGATTTTCAAATTTGGCAGGCACATTTATGGATCTCTGAAAAAATTTTACATTTTCAGAGGAAGAAGAACTCTGTTACTGAGTTCTGAAATACCCTCCTTTTAAATGTTTGCTCACTCAAAAAATACAGTCAAATGATTTCAGATGTATGAAGCCTGTTAAATTAATGGAGTATTACTAAAAACTTAGTACATATAAAAGTTTATAAAAAAGAGATAGCAAAATAATCTTGGAACTAGACTATCATGTATATGTTGTACACTGTCATGTTAAAAATTTTTGAAAGGATTACATTGAATCCAATTAAAAAGCTGAGAAAGAGGAGAAAAGGATGGATTAAATAAGCTTTTTAACTTAAATTTTTCTTAATATTGCTCCAAAAATTCTCCCTCAGAAAGAAATTAGGTAAGTAATTGCTTTTCCCCTTGAAAAAAATCGGCCCAATGGAAACATTTATTGTTAGCTCAACATTTTCTTCAAAAATATTGAATGTAGTGGTGATTCTTTCAGAAAAATATATAATTTTGTTACTTAAACATAAGAAGCCAGAAGAATTCCATTTATTAGAGAAGAAACTACAAAAACAAAGCTAGGCCCTGCAAACACAATTCTTGCTAAGTACTGGTGCTGCTCCCAGTAAACTGCTTCAAGAAAAATAACTCAGGCCTTTAGGAAAGGAAGCTTTCCTTACTGTTGTAGAAGTACTACTAATATATATATATTACACCAACCTTTTGCCACACATGATTTTTCCCAATTTATATATGAGATATAGGAGAAATGTGGATAAGCAGGAAAAAAAAAATAAGATGGAAGAGGGGAACTTGCAACTTCTCCAAATTAAAATATGTAAAATTCCTTAATAAAGATATACATCGAGCAACATATTCCTCGACTTAAACTGTGCTAAGCTGTTCCTTGGTGCTTCTGTGAGGTCACTCAGAGTAACTTGGGAGCCAGGCTCTAAAGCCAATGGATGGGTTATATACCAAGTACATATCCTGTCTTTTGAGATAGTTAAGGAAACAATGGGTAAAAGATATTTTTATCATTAATTCAATTAATCACTGCTAAGGGAATAAATATAATTACTTAGGGGATCATTTTTGAATGTAGATGTCCAGGTGATTTTGCAGCCTGATTTCTCCTAGATGCAGAGCACCCATTAGTCAAGTACACAGAAGTCATTCACTGTTGTTATTAACAATACCAAAAAACACAACAAGGGCACACAGACCGAGCCTTTGGTATTTGACAACAATTAAAATTTAAGAAAATGAATCCTGAAATACCTTACTATGATGAAACACACAGGATAATCATAGAGAACAGAAAAATAGGTAAAAGTACGTTGCTCGTTGCTGAACACTTATGCTACATTTGATCGTGAATTTGTTCGCTTTTTGGATATTAGGTGCAAAAAAGTGCAAAGAATATTTAGTTAACTGTTACAGTACCACATTACAAAAAGTATTTTCTAGGCCACAAAGGCCACTGCTGATATAAGTTATATTAAGATAAATGTATACATAAAATAGTTTTTCAATCTCCACATATATGTGTATATATATATATATGTGTATATATATATATATGTGTATATATATATATATGTGTATATATATATATATGTGTATATATATATATATGTGTATATATATATATATGTGTATATATATATATATGTGTATATATATATATATGTGTATATATATATATATGTGTATATATATATATATGTGTATATATATATATATGTGTATATATATATATATGTGTATATATATATATATGTGTATATATATATATATGTGTATATATATATATATGTGTATATATATATATATGTGTATATATATATATATGTGTATATATATATATATGTGTATATATATATATATGTGTATATATATATATATGTGTATATATATATATATGTGTATATATATATATATGTGTATATATATATATATGTGTATATATATATATATGTGTATATATATATATATGTGTATATATATATATATGTGTATATATATATATATGTGTATATATATATATATGTGTATATATATATATATGTGTATATATATATATATGTGTATATATATATATATGTGTATATATATATATATGTGTATATATATATATATGTGTATATATATATATATGTGTATATATATATATATGTGTATATATATATATATGTGTATATATATATATATGTGTATATATATATATATGTGTATATATATATATATATGTATATCTGTTTCTATATCAGCCTTGCAGAATCATGTTGAAAATGATCTAGGCCACAGAATTTGTTAGGATAACAATGATGGGAGGAAAACAAAACCTCACAGAGGAGAGTTTGTTCTCCTATTAAAAAAATTACTCATCCAGAGCAAATGGAGGAATGAAATTCTGCAAGGCTGCTCTGTATTTATGGTGATGAAAATACAATCTTAAGCAGGGAGGATCAGTGTTCAGCACTACCAATCCTCTCTGGGAGAA
>VZRX01012605.1:79839-90859 GCA_013398075.1 Notiomystis cincta
CTTTTTTTTTTTTTTTTTTTATTTGTAAAAACTGTCTGAAATTTTGATTTTTATATTTATTTGCTTGCTTGCTGCGTTCATAGGCACAGGAGGCAAGGTATAAAATCTGCCTCCCTTTTCAACTTAGATACACCTGTAATGTTAAGAACAGCCTTGCTAACTTCCCTGGAGCTGTTAAGACACTTCAAGGTGTGTTTGTCTGTCTTAGAGATTAGTCAGTGGCACAGAGGGACTGGGTCTTCAGGAACATATTCTGTGTCAGCCAGGCTAAACCAATTCAAATTGGTTCTTCAGAAGTTGCCAAAATAACTTTTCCCCTTCATATCCAAATTAATTCTCAGAATTTCTGTCATTATCATAAATCAATCTTCCACTGGCATTTTTCTCCTGCATGACACCGCTGTAAAAATGCTGTTTTGGAAAACATTGTCTCCTCAGTTTTCTTTATACATATTGCAAAGATACAAAAAGTGCCACCACCCCAATTTTTTTCTAATTACAGTCCAGCAGACCTAATCATGCAGTCTTTGCTACTCCCTTCACAGAAGGAAAGAAAAAAAAAAAGGTAAAAACAAAGTAACTGATTAATCTGATTGAGGTAAAGTGCAGTGTTTAGAGACATACACAGAATAATACGTAGTTCTCTTCTAGTTTTTAAAGTATCTGTCTACAACCAATAGTTTTTTGCATTTGCTGTCACTGTGTATTCTAATAAATGAGTTTTCTTGCTTGTAAAATAGTCACATTTCAATTTCTCTCTCCATATAATGACAGAAAACACATCTCAAATTCATATTTAGCATTTATGTCTAGGGGCATCCAGCCAGCAACCAGAAGCTAAATTCCATGTGTGCTGTGCACTCAGTCAAAATAACTCCAAAGAAACCTAAGTCTGTCACATTAAATCAAGGATCACAAAAACGTTGTGGGAAACTGCAATATTTGGTCAATTTTCTGAAGAGATAAATCACATTAGATGAATTCCTTCACTTCTGAGCATTCTTTCCTCTGCAGTTTGACTTGTGTAGGGCTGCAGCTGTTACCATGAGTGCTGGAAGGTTATAACTGCATAGATCCAGTTCTCATACCTGTTTCATAAGGGCTGGACTAAAACCCATTGAAGTCAGTAGATCCTTCTCATCAGCTTCAGTGGACTTTAAGTCAGCCCTTCCTCCCTGCCCAAGGAATGAACTGATTTTCCAGATACTCAAACCATGACCACAGTTGGTTTTTTCCATTCAGTCTGAAGTGCTATCTTGCAAAGTCATAGAGGATTTAGTGCAATTTAGAAGAAATTTACTACACGAGCTGTATATGACTGTTTGGTCTCCCTCAAAAGAATTAGGTGTTAAAAGCTGCAGTAGTTTTGAATTGCTAAAGGGATGTTTTTTTCTGGTTTCTTTGCCTATGAAAAGATACAGGCACCATCAAAACACTGCTTCAATATGACAATGGATATATGCCAGAGATAAAACAGGTGAATGAATTTGACTTGAGTCAACTTCATTCATGCATTAACAACCATCATATAAGACTTAGAATTGGAAAAAATGTATTTTGATAAAAAAATATGGATACAGTTCATCTGCAGAAGCCAAACCTGCTGTATATGTAGATGTGAGCTACGAGGGAGCTTTGGGCACTGACCATGATGAATCCAGTCCTGCTCCCTAGGGTGTGAGCGGTGGTTTGGGTGAGGAACACGATCCCTGGCTATCAAAACTGGTTGCTCGGCCAGGTAGCTGCAAGAAAATTGTTATTTTTACAAATGTCATCATATCTGGCTGTGCATCACACTCTTTTCAGAGGCTGAGAGACTCTCTCAAAAAAGAATCCAAATCACACGTAGACCCTTTCTAGTCTCTGGATCAATCAAAGGCTCTGGCATCAAAGTCTCCAGCAGAACTATTAATGGAAAGACAATTTCTTGAATAACCTTCTAAAATGCCTCTGAGGAGTGGGTTTATTTCACCAACAGGGGTGGTACCTCTTCTCTCTCCTAACTTACACAAACCAGATAGAGCCACAAACCTCTAAAAGACACTCCTCTGCTGCCTTGACTCAGTGTCCTTGCCCCCACACTCTTCTTGGTGTTTTACTGAAGCCTTGATATTCCACTTTTGTTACCTCAGGTGCACAACAGGACATGTTGTGCAGCCATGAGTGGGGAAATCAAATGGCCTCAGGAAGCAACTCATTTTTTCTACAGAAATGGCTTTTGTGATGGGCTGAACAGTGCTTCTGTGTCCCTGCTGCTTCCTAAGGCTTCAAGATGTATCTTCCTGAACCCAGAGCTTGTGAGGTTTTGTGTGCAGAACACCAACAATGCATGCCCACAACAGATCTCAAAGGGAGTCCAAGCCCAGGACTTGTAGATATAATCACCCCTACATTTGAATAAGCTTCCAGTAAGTGTCTGTTGAATAACTCTGGAGGGAGCTGCTGGTATGTTGCCACAATTTAGCCTAATTTGCAGGCCAGTTCCACATTAATGTTTTAGAAACAGCAGTTTATGCTAAAGATTTTTGAATAGGAAATGATTGCTTTTGAAATTTTTGCAAATGATCTCTTCTAAGTAGCTGTAAGCGCTTTACCATAATCTCTGGAAATTTCAGATGTCTAAATGTAACCTTGCAGTGCCACCAGAGCATCGTGGAAGCTGTCAAAAAGGCCCTTTTAAGTGACTGAAAACCCACACAGGTAGATTTAGGTTGTGCTAATGCTCTTGTACCTGATCTAGAGACGCTGCACTGATTCCCATGATTCTCAGAAATGCAATAAGGCGAGGGACAAAACCATTCAATATCAAGGGGAAAGTTTTGCTACTTCTTACCTCTACTAGTGGATGCCAGTGAGTTATTGGTTTACGTGGGTAAGCCAACATTTCATTCCAATGGTCTCTTCCAAGCCCTTCGGCATCAATTCCTGTCCGACACACTCCAATGACCTCGTTGTGCCCTACTCTGAGAATTGGAGAGAGAGAAAGAATTTATTTTTAATAAAAAATAGTTTTAATAACATCAGATGTACAATTCTGTTTACTGGTTTACTATGGCACTGAATACATGGGCCAAAGTTTTCACATCATTTATTACAGATATTAGTTTTAATGGTAGTACAGTAATATTAAATTCTGTAATCAAAAACCTCCAGCCACTACCAGAGTGCTTCTAGCAGCTATAAAAATAGCAATGAAAACATAACCCTTGCCATTAAAAGGTTGCAACACAAAAGACACAAGGACAGAAAAGGATCATAATACACAAATTTATCTGAAGGAAAACATGCTTGAATTTTTTGGGAGAGGAAGGTGAAGGAAAATTGTGGGGAATGAATTTCCTGCTGCAAATCCTTCAGACATCCTTCCATAAACTATTTCTCAGCTCTAACTGTTGTGATCTTTGGAAGTTCAGTCAAAAAGATGAAAGGTAAGAGTCACATCTGTAATAGGCTGTAATAGGCTATACCTTAATACTTCATGCTCCTCACAGTGCCATAAACTTGTTGAGGGACTCCAGAAAGTAATTTTCTGTGCCTTGACTCTGTGTACCTTAGAATAATGCTTTCCAATTTCCCCTTAGCAAGTGCTGAGGAAGGAGGAGCTGAGGAGGGCTGAAAGTATGCAAGTCACTGTGCCCCTTCCCTGCTAACGGCACCACAGTGCCGCTTTCACGTCTGACTGAGAAAGTCTTCCTGGCAGAGCTTGGAGAACAACCAGAAATCTGATGGCAAGGGAAAACAATCTGCAGGGTGATGTTACTAAATTGGACTTGCACTGTTTATTTGCCCTGCAATCTCAAGAGCTCATTACTAACAGCACTTGAACGAAGCAGACTTGGCTCAGGCAGGATTCTGTCAGTCACTGTCTTGATCATCCTGCAGTCCTTGAACCACTCTCTAAGCAGGAGTCTCTTCCCGTCAATTCTCAGTGAAGCCTCAGATAATTACCCTTAGACATGTTATCAATGAGGCCTGAATCCAAAGGTTACATATTGAAGGTTACATTTTGAAAGGTTATTTTGCTGAATCAACCAAAGTGTTAATTACAGCTTAATTCAAGGATGTAATTAGCATCTAATTGCTTTTCAGTCATTCAAATTTTCTTCAGTTTCAAATATCTGCTATTTAAATAGAAACTAGAGGTGTGAGGGACTTTTTTAAGCTAGAAGACATACCTGATTTATAAAGCTTTTATATAGTTAAGTCATCAGATATAGACAGGAATGTATGTCAGGGCTAGTAGCCCAAAATAAGATTGAGCCATATTTCTTCCTCATCCCAGTTATTTATGACACAGATAAAGTGCCATGCACTCTAAAAGGTGTGGAAGCTTTAAACCTCTTCAGGAAAAGGCCCCAAGGCTTTATCTTTTGTGACACTGAAGCTACTTGTAAGCTCAAGGAGGCAGAAAGCAGTCACTTACAATGATCAGGAATTGCCTCAAAGGGCAGAAAGAGGCCTGTGCTTACCTGTCATAATCCATCACTGCAATGGAGAGGCTGACCTGGTCCACGTTCTCTGGAGGGATATCAAAGATGATGGCCTCATTATAAACAGGATTCAGTGTGTTCTTCTTCGTGGTCGTTTTCCGCTTTTTCAGCCTCCGTCCCTCGCACATCAGCGACACTTTGACGTACGGATCTGAGAACCAGACAATCAGTTTATGCATTAGGGCCCAAAGCCATTCAAATGTGTAGCATGAGAGCAGTATTTGTGGTAGGAATGTGAAACTGCTGAGGCCAAAATTTGCAAAGATTTGAGTGAGCCTGGCAAACACTGCTTTCATCCCGCTGTAAAAGCCAAGGGAAGCTGCGGGCTTTCTGCACAGACACATTGGCTACCAGTCCATCTAAATGGGGCCTGGATCCATTCTCCTGCTACTTCCATCCCACAGCCATGTTAGACACACAAAACCCAAGGAGTTCTTTCTCATCCCTTCCCTGAACAGGCTCTGCCTTGTTATTTATAAAAAGTAGACTCACCTGATGCACCAGTTATATCCATTGCTTTGAGATTCCGACACTTGATGACTGTCAAAGTCATTCTCCCAGCAGTAGGCAAATAACAAAGGGAAAACATGATCTCACCTAAATCTATGCTTTCCTGAAAAAGAAAAGCAATTATTAGAAACCTGATCATACTGCCAAAATTCAGTTCAGATCATGCAAAGCTGTGGTATTTTTTTAACACAGAGAGAGGCTTCTTTTGCAGCCTCAGATGCTTTTGAAGAGGTTACAAGTGATTTTCAAACATTATTTCCATAAAGTACAGGAGGAGTAACAACAAAATAATATCTTGGGGGCAAGATCTTTAATTACTAAACTGAGAAATGAAAACAAAATTGGAGACAAAAATTTCTGTATTCCCAGTATATTTGTGTTGAATTCACACAAATGAAAAGGTGCTGAAAGTAGAATGCCAAGTTCTGCTCTTGAAAACACTCATACTCCATCAGCCCAAACAGAAAGAAATCTGATAGAATATTTAGATCATGAACATTTACATGCCCATTAGACACTGGAATTTATGTAGGAGAATAATGTCTGCACATGTCTGTGTATAAAAAGCTAACCCTAAGTGCTTCAAAAAGAAGAACGTGCTTGCAAAAGTTGCTCTCTTTACTGCTCTTAATGTGTTTTGAGAGGTTGCTTTCTGTCAGAAGAAAAGCAAAGTAAAGGAGTAGTACCTACAGCTGTCCTAACTCAACAGCAACTTTTTGGAGGATAATATACTCAGAAGGAATATTAATAATTCTCAGAGAGACAGGTTCTATACTGAGACCATGTGCTACGTGCTCATGCAATGTGATGTTCTACAATACTTGATACTACAATACTTGGTATGTGCAACCTAAGGAAGAGTTTCTACCAGTTCTCATTTTTTCCTTTTCTCACAGTTTACAATTATCCTAACACTGCAAAAGTTTAGGTTTTGAGGTGTTTGTTATGTTCTAAATTGTTCCTGTTCTAAATTATAAATATACCTTTGCTACCTCCCCACCCCCCAAAAAATTGCATATTAAGAATTTATAATATGAATTTGTAAGGGGCATGTAAGGAAGCCACTCTGTAAGGCAGCCACTCTCAAGCATGCTCATGTGATCTCAAAGGACTTTTTTTGGTTTTTTACTAATACCAAAAATCTTATTTTTAACATCTCAGCTTCAATATTTTATCTGTCAAACCTACAGTCACCCTAAGAGTAGAAATTCTCTTGTGAGCTGCTGGATTTATTTTACAGCTGTTCTAGCATCAGAAGGCAAGCATAATATATTTTTAAATGAAACATATTAAAATAACGATGGCTGTGTAGATGAAAAATATATTGTTTACTGTTATAAGACAAGACTGGGCTTCTTGTTCACATTCTTCAGCTGCTTATGTCAACAGTTTTATTGACTTCCTTCAGGCTAATACTCTGTCTAAATTGAAACAAGTACTTCGCATCTTTCTTGAGTAAAGATGGACCTAATCACATGTTTCAGGGTTTGGTTTGGGGTATTGTTTTGTGTTATGTTTTGCTATTGTTTTTTCCCCCAGCATTGCAGACTAGATTGAAAAAGTAGTTTTGTAATAGCCTTAAAGTCTCCGTTGCAGTGGTAATAAAATATTGACTTCTGTGTAGGTTGGTCAATTCACATGTTCAGTCATTTTGCTGGGTTTTTGTTTTCACCATTACTAGTTTGATAAGAATGTGAACACGCACTGTGGGCAAATCCTATGCTTGTCAGTATTTCAGATTTCTCAGAATTTCCAAATTATTTACCTCATTCAATCCACACAGGACAAATACATCTATTTGACCTCTCCCTTTCTTTGCCACGAAGAGTGCAGAATTTTGTGCCACAGAGTAAATTACCAAACTCACTTTTCTATTTCAGAAAACACAAATAAACAAATGAATGGTAATTCTTTCCACTCATTTGTTAAATTGGCAAGTAGTCTCTTACACTTCACAATTCTTGACACCTCTGAACAGCGTTTCAAGCAGAGCTTCTGTTACTGGCATTACTTTCTGCGTTCAGAGCCAGATGTTTGTTTCTCACATCCATATATCAAACAGATCTCACTCTTTTGTTTGAAGAGAAAATAGAGCTCCCCAAGTTTCAGTGCCTCAAAGTTTCCTCAGGTCTATGTTGAGAAAGGTGATGGGATGGATCATGAAATACCAAGGATAATTCATAAAAGACCTAATTTTTCCTTGTTCTGAGAGATGACTTGTGTAGGTGAATAGAGAAAAAAATAATTTTTGAGGACAGGAGTATGAACTTGAGTGTCCTATTATTTCTTTTTGAAGAGAAAATGGGTGAATACTCAAAGGTTTGTGTGAGCTCATCTGATAAAGCAAAATAGAGACAGGACTATGTACTATGACTTAAATACTTTAAAAGAAGCATTGCTCAAAATGCTTGTAAAATTCACTCGATTGTTACTCCACAGCACCTTTTTGAGGGGCAGAGAAAAGCGTTTTCTGCTCTGAGTATCTGCTAAGATTGCTGGTCTTTTTTCGTACCAGAGTGTCAATGTGTGAAGTTCTAAATGTTCTTTTGAAGAATTAAGATGAAAATCATACCTACATATTATAGTATCAGAGACTGGGTATTGGATAAAATGTCTCAGATATCTACATTTTCATACTTTTATTGTTAATTTGAGCATTAGAGATTCATAAATTTGGAGCAGAAAACACAGATTCAGACATAAATAATAAATATAGTAATGCTTTGTTTTGTTGGTTTGGTTTTTTTTAAACTTCTCATGACAGTCTTTGTTAATTACATTGATTATCATGAGTAACATTTTTAAATTCCCTGGATCCTTAAACACTATTGATTTTAGTTGAGATTTAAAGATAGGATTCAATTTACTTTAGAATCTCAGTGCTATGGAAAATTCATGTTTTCCTCACTTTATAACACACTAAATAATTGACACAAGTAATCTGACAGGAGCCCTTCAGTGCAAGCAAACTTGAAGAAACCAAGGCACAGACTTGACCTCAACAATCACATTTGCATTTCAGTGCTCCTCAAACAAAACACAACTCACAGGACACAATACAGAGGTTGTCATGTGTGCATATTTTTAAATAATCCTCAGATTGCCTTACATGTAGCACATTTTTACTGAAAATTGCACACGACTTAGATAACTCCCATGATACTTCATCCCTTCCATAGACCTGTTTTGAGTTTTTCTTTTTCTTCTTGAACTAAATTTGGATTTCAATTAACAGCTAGCTTTACAGATGCTTGTAATGATTGCCTCCCACTGGCTTCCAATAACAGGTACAGAAAAACCAGTACAGAGCACAGCTGCACTTATGCAAGTGGAAGCATTTGTTGACAATTCATATCACTTTTTCACTTATTTCCTTTCTGTATCCACCAGCATTCACATGGTACTAAGGACCTGAAACTGGCCAGCACTATACCAGCTCCAGTTATTTTCCTAGCTACCATTTTACCTCTATCCCATCCATTTTCTGGTATTGTGGGTCTAGAACAAAATAGACCAAAGAAAACTATGATTTCACATAGCAGTTATTCTGATGGACTTTGTGGGTTTTGAGCTACAGAATGTAGATATTTTGAAATAGCATAATTCTAATCCCACACTAGCAACCATGTGAATTACTGTGCTAATGATTTTTTCCATTGGTTCCATTAGGACAGATCCATTAGGATCTGTCCACATTCTCTGCTTTCTGGGCTCTTGGGAAATTAACCCAGGACCTGGCACATTCAGAAATATAAAGTTCCTTTTTCTGTTCTATTTGTTATCATACTCAATGGACAATGGTCCTCTTGTTTTTACACTTTTGCCTATAAAAACCGCAGCATTTCCACAGGCCTGTGCTCCCCACTCACATTATGAATGAAAGGCAAGGGATGTGAGGAGAAGTTTGGAGAACTCACAGGGGACCATCAATTAAACTGATTGAGTTTTTTGGATTGCTGTTGCTGGAAAAAGCTTTGCTGTCACTTACTCCAATTAATTTTCTCAGTTGTTTCCACTAAATCCAATAAAAGAGGCAACTTTTAAACTGGGAACCTCTACAAGTTCAGTGGGGAAGGTGGCTATAGATCCTTCCATGTTCAGGGTGTTTTCTACTCACATATCAACCCCCATAAACCCTGAAACTGAAAAGGAAAACTGTTTATTGGCTACACCAATAGTCTAATAACCTTCATAGCCTCCCTCCTCTTTGCCAACATCTTAACTGGTTTCCTATGACAGCAGGGGTTAAAAGCTTATAGGCACCTGATATTTGAAAAAAGATGTCTTTTTTGAGTTGCAAGTGAATTTTAGACTGTTTTTTCACTGTTGTTTGTTTCTTCTTCTTTTACACCAGTTTTTCAAGTTTTGAAATTCAAACAAAATTTTAAAAGAGCAGCTTGCTATGTATTCTTAAAATGAACTATGTAAATGCTACTGGAACTGGAAAATTTGTATGCTTTTATTGTTACTAGTCCATCATTAATTTCCATGGTTAAAATAACAAGTATCTGCATAGTTAATAGTGCAGTAGAAATTAGATTCCCCCAAAAACTTACTTGTTGCTACTTCATTTATCATTCAGATTATTGCAATCCACAGTAATAATTTCAGTTCTTAATCTTAATTTTAATATCTGGAACTACTTACCTATTAATTGTAATTGGAATTAAAGACTGCATGCAAGACTAGTATAGCAAAAACACTAAAGGTGGCACAAATTCCTTTTGTACTTGATTTCTAAACAAATGATTTGCAAATTTCATTCTCAGTTTTCCTGCTATATTTTTAGCAAGCATGTGTAATAAATAATAATAGTAATTTTCTAGCTACCTAAGAAGGTATTCAGGCGTTTGCTTTCCTAGACTTTTAGCTGTTTCCTTTAGTAACACTGAAGACTGTTTTTCTATATAGTATGCAAATTTAAAGAAGAATGCGTTGGCAGAGCTAGACCTTTGGATTACTCGAATATTGCAGGAAGATAATTCCCCCATAGCACAGATTTCTCTTTCTCTGTTTAGAAACATATTATATATATTTTTTTCTTTCCAATAAAAGCTACTGACATTAAGCTTCAAGAATCAGGGATAAAATATAACTCCCAACGATTGTTGGGAGTTGGATGGAAAGAGAAGGAAAACTTGTCTCCTGAGAAAATTAGCTAAGGACATATGAAGGTATTTTCTGATTTTAGATATAGACCAAGAGTTGAAAGAATGACAGCAAAGAACAGAACAGAAATCTACCAGTCTGCTTTCTCATTTATGCATTTAGAACCCGATGGTATCCTTGCTATCACAGAAATTATAATAAGTTCTGTGCGGTTCAAACTGGAGAGCTAATTGTACCACCTCTCGAAGGGATTTTCCTTTGGAAACCTTGTCCCCAGCACTAATATTTATTTTCTTCTTCTGTTATTCTTTGCATATCAAACCCAGCTCTTTCCTTCCTCTCAGCACCAGGTCCTAATTGAGCTGCTGCCCGGGGAAATGAATCAATTAAGTCTCTGTTTGTTCTTGCCCCTGTGGAAGACACTGAGTGGGGCCTGCTGCTCCAGAATGTCTTCTGATCCTGGGGGGTGGATGCTTGTTCGGAGATGAACATGGACCCAGTCCCGAACCCCGACCCAGACATGGACACGGACCCAGACCTGGCATTACACCCCGGTTGCTCTGTGTAAGCACTGCTGCTAGCTGCAGAGGGACATCCCAGACCTGGAGCCAGACCCCAAACCCAAACCCAGACCCAGACCTGGACCCACCCTGACATCCCGATTCCTCTGGCTGCAGCCTTGACTGCAGAGGAAGATCCTGGACCCAGACCCAATGTGGACCCCATCCTGAACCTGGAAGCTGACCCAGAGCTGGACCCGGACCCTGACCTTGACCTGGACTCAGAGCCTGTCCCAGGCTAGGACTAGGACCCAGATATTGAACTCAGACCCGCACCCAACCCCCTGAACTGGACCTGCACCTGGACTCGGACCCGGACCCAGACCCAGACCCGGACCCGGACCCGGACCC
>VZRX01012606.1:0-50851 GCA_013398075.1 Notiomystis cincta
TATTTTAGAGCAAAAGCACATGAGGTACAGGTAATACTGGGGGTAGGTTGCATTTTCTGTGTTTCTTTTGGAGGAGGCTGAACTGAGAGATTTGGGTATCAGCTGAGGGACAGCTGCTGTCTCCAGCTGTCTGAGTGTGCTTACACAGGTGGGCTCCATAGCTAAAACACTGGGAGCACCCAGAGCAGGGTCACAGTCACAGACTCCTATAGGAATGACTCAAAACTCTAGCTGGCCAATTGTAATGTGACAGTCCATGAAGGAGAGCTTTCCCTTCCCCTTTTGTCTGAGTCTTCTTCATTTCTCAAATACTTGCATAAACTCACTTGGTGCATCTTGTGTGATAATCTTGAAGTGCTGCTGTGAAAGTCAGGAATAATTTGAGAACTCTGTGCATGCTTTTGTCTACTTACTAGTGAATAGCTTGCCAGAGCTGCCAGACTTCTAAGGAGGCAGTGGTGTAGCTTTGTAGTTGTAAATGGAATGATGTATGTTGTTTCTTTATAATACAGAATTAAAATAACATCAATTATAATTTTGTGCCTTTTAAAGTATGTATCTCTTTTCTGCAATCTGCTAACACGAATAAGAAATGCAAAATGATCATATAAGAAGTCTGTTCTAATTATAAGTATATTCTTATTCATATAAAGCACTGTTCTAGTCACCTTGAAATTTCCCTCCAGAGAATGGCTGCTAAAAATTTCATGTGCTTTTGCTCTAAAATACTGGATTGCCCTGTAGCTGATTATCCTGTAACAGTAAATGGAAAGACTTTGCCTTACATGCGGTACGAGAAAACTCTTGATATTCTTGTAGACCAGTAGCATTAACATTTTTGCAGTAAAAGGGCAACTTCATATCTGTGACCTGTTGACTCTTACTTGTTTTTTAAAAAAGCCTTCAAAAATCCCTTGTGAATCTCTTGGTTAGAATGGAAAAAAAAATCTCCACTGTTCTTTAGTAGAGACTGTTTCTGAATACTTAAAAGCTGTAAATAAAATTGGAACTGCTTTCTTATTCCTACTTGGAGAAAAATCTATGTTCAGACTGTGACAAACCTGCAAGCCAGTTGTTTTAAGATGTTGACTCTAGCTTACTCTGTCATTCCATGACAAATCTGTTAGGATTTTTTTCCCTCAGATGAAGTTTTGATGCAGTTTGACATAGAATTCAGATTTTTTTTCACATGTATAGACCTACTAAGCAATAAGCACATCATTGCAGATATAAAATCATTATCTCAGGAATGGACATCCTTCTGTAGAGTTGACAGCTGTTGTATCTGAAGGCAAAAAGCACTATCTATGCAGTCTCCTTAACTTCTAAGGTGCATTCAAGATCCTTCAGCCCTGGGACCATTGACGGAAAGCTTTAATTTTTAAGGAGCTTTTCACTAATGAAGATGGTCTTGCTTTTTCAGGTGTCTTTGAATCCTGCAGGAATTGAGTGGCTTCTTGCTGCAGAATAGAATATGGAAAGTACTGAACGCTGCCTGTAGTGTGATATGGCTGAGATCCAAGGACAAACGTACAGGAAGGTAAATTGTGATGATAGCAATGTCTCACCTCAGGGGACCGGTAAAAATATGATGATACTTGAAGTGTGAGAGAACCTACTTTCCTCTGAATCACAGAGTGAAAGAGAAGAGGCCATATAAGAGTTTTTTGCAAAGAAAGTCTGCTTTGTTGACCAAAGAACTCTGCATGACAAATGTATGTCACAAATGTGGTGTCATCCTGTGTTGTTTGGGCGCTAGACTCTAATATGGCCATCGGTGTAGTCTGAAGGGAATAATGCAAATGGTTGTTAACAAATGTGTCGTTAAGAGGACTAACTGGATAGAAACAGCTAAACTATTTCAGTCCCTCAAAGAGATGAGTGAACTTAAGATGTTGCTTAAGATAAGTGCATTTCAAAGAGGAGGTGGTGCTTAGGCTTCAAAATGTCTCCCAAGGACCACTTGAGAGAGCTCCTCACCTTTCTACACTAGTGGCAGTTTTACCATTGAGTTTGTTTTGCCCAGGATTTCTTCTCCTGGAAGGGTGCTTCACATAGCCCCACTGTTACTACTCAGATGCATGTAAGACTTGAAAATTTGTAAGCTACAGTTTAATGCAATTTTTAAGGATGTTTCTTAGCAAATGATGAAGATAGCGATGCTCTTTATTTTTGCATTTCAGAGTATCAAGGGTCTAACCCAATTACCATTGTAGTCCAGAGTAGTTTTCTACTTACATCCCAGTATCTTAAGAAGGTACACCCTGTTATGGTTTATTGCTGTAGTTTAAAAATATTTTAGTGATTGTATAATCTTGATTTCTATGACGAGGAATCTGATAAAGATCTTTTGATAATATCAATCAATATTCTGCAGCACTAATGCTGTCTGCAAAATAAATTCATGCTTAACAATTTTACAAAATGTCAGATATGTTCAGCTGTAATAATGGTTCAAAATGGTTTAAATGGTGGCAGAGGTATTACTTTGGCAAACAGCTATCCTCCAAGCCTTGTTTTTCAGAAAAAAAATAGCTAATGCTGTTTGCATTCACACGTTTTTAAGGTGCCATGCATGTGATGTTTTTTACCAAAGGGGACACTTTTAAGAGTGTGCTAGAATATTTTCCTGTTCACTAAAGAGAGTTGTTTGAAACCTTACATAGTCTCTTCCTAAAATAAATGTTTTTCAAAGGTGTTCTGCTAAACAAATATTGCTGGGAGATTTCTAGGGGTTGGGGGTTTTTTTGCTGTTTTTAAGCTACATTAATGAGGCTTGGTCTTTTTGGTCATACAGTTTGAACTTGGAATATAACATCTAGCAATAGAAATGTATATATTGTGATCTGAATGAGTTCTTTCCCCTAAATACAGTTAAGAGCATATGTTCTCATCCTGTGCAGTCTAGAGGATGCCTGATTTTGGGTAAAGAGGCTGAGAGATTTGGGTAAGGAGGCTCAGTGCATTTGCCTGTCATGAGTCTGACTTCATTTATGCAACAGAAATTAACTGAGATTCTTCCTCATGCTTAGAGTGAGAAAAGAATCTATGCTCTCACTTTGAATTCCTTTAGAAGAATTAGAAGTCTTTAAAGGACACTTCATTGTGTTCAGCAAAGTGCCCTGTGGTTAACTGTTCTGTAGCTCATACAAAGCCCTCATATCAAGTACAGGAGATGTACAGCTGTTCTTTGCTTCTGAGACCCACTGCAAGAGACCTTAGGAGAATAATTATTCGTGAGGGTGTAGCTGCTTGCAGGTAAAGGTTGTCTTCAGCAGAACCTAAGGGAAGTGATACTCATTTACTTTGACTCCAGTTCTTCTCTGTGTGTGGGGTCAGGTCTTCAGAGCAAGACTGACTGAGAGGCAGAAAGCTCAAGTTCATGCTACAGGGGCAAAAGGGTTTCCCTTTTGTATGGAATAAGAAAATTAAGCAAAGTTGACCCTTCATATGCACATATACCTAGAAGAATGTACACAAATCACAAGTTGTGAAAATGCTGACTATCACTGACTGTAGAACTTTGTTTGAATCATAGCAAATGAGTAAATGGTCTTGTAAGAAACTTAGTTAAAATAGACTTTTTGGCTGCCAGCTTTGCACATTGCCCAAGGAAGTAACAAAGAACAGCTTGTTACACTGCGCCATTTCCCCTACCCCACTGAGTTTTTCCCTGTATCATTTGTGGGTGGAACATGAACTGTGTGTGTAACTGCAGGCATAATTTGACCTTTGAGACCTTCACCACTGCAAGGGATACAAGAAAAATGAAAGTCACAGTTGATGTTCAGGTACCTAATAAAATTTGAAAAGCACAGTTAGAGAAAACATATTTTTGCTGGCAGGTGGCTTTGCTGTATGAACTGTCCTGGCTTGTCCTGTTAAAACTCAGAGCAAACCCTTTTACCAAGAAAAAGAGGCAATAGAGTATGTGTCAGTGCAGTGGCAGGATAATGCAAACTACCAGGAAAAGAAAGGAGGAGGGAGAATGTTGTTTCCCTCAGCGAGTTATTTGCTTTCTTGCCAAGATTTGCCAAGCCCTGCACATTGAGCATTAGATGTGCAATCGACCCTGTGCCAGAGTTTTACATAGTTTGCAGTGAATGTGGCAGTTTTTACCGGCCCTGATTTCATCCATTATGTGGATGAAAGCCGAGCTGGCTTCCTGCTTCTCACGCAACACCCTCTCTTCCACACCAAATGTGCCAGGTATTTCACCTGGCACGTGACAGCCTGTAGTAATGGACCTGTTTATGGGCTTGCTGTGTGCAAGATGCTGTGATCTGTCCCTCAGGCAGTTCTGTGTATTTGGGTTCTGGCTGGGAGGGCGTCCAGCACTGAGGTGGGGGCTGGGGTACTTTGCCTTGTGCACTGGAAAGAGGGGAAAACCCAAACCCGTGGCTGGATGTCCTACTACTGTGCTAATGAGAATATTGGAATATAAAAAGATGTATGTATATATGAGATATATAAAGGACTTCTAATCCTCTTTGTTTTCCTGCTTTTTCATTAGCATCTGGCCCATGTTTTTACAGAAATAAATCCCCACCCTGTTTCCCTTCAGCACACAAGTGAAAAAACCCAGTTCCTGAAGTTGCCAGGACTCCTACTAAAAGTAATCACACGAGACTAGTGTGATAGCTTCAAGAAAAGGAGTAATTATAGATTCCTTTCATGGGACAAACATACAGCAGTGACTTAACTTTTTGCTCTTCCATGAGAGCACCATGTGCAGTTCCTTTGGGGCAGGTTTGGGAGTACTGTCTGGAAGGACACTGGTCCTGCTCTCCTGGCATGCCAGATCTTTCTTTACAGCTATAGGGGGCAAGAGATCTAATGCTGGAATGGTTATTTTTGGGTAATAATCTTCATTATCTTCAGCAGAAAGGGCATAGCAGAGAAAATAATGGAACGCTGCACAGTATGGATACACTTCTAAAGAGGAAAACCACATAACTAATAATCCAAAGAAAGCCTTTAGAAATTAAAAAATATGTAAGGTAACTTGGGATTTCCACACAGGTAATCTCTATCCATAGCTATCTCATCAATCTCTACTTTTCCAGGCATTTGCAGGTGGTGCTTCTTTAACAATTAAGAATCTGAAAAGATGACCAATTATAGTAACTTAATACAAATTCAAATAGTATTTGTTAAACAAAAGTAACAATTGTGGTATTACTGCAGAATTTAAGTCATGGATCTGCTACTGGATTTATAGGGGCATGTAGAAAGGTATTTTTTACAGCATCCTTTAGAGAAATGATAGTAGACACCATGTTTTTCCTTTGCTCTTAGAAATAAGAACTGTTCTGTCTTATATTCCACTGGGTAATATGTGCACTGTTGAATACTGAATTTTTAATGTTGATCACTAACTTATGAAAACAATTTCTGCTTTACTGACCTTAATATTTGTGAAGTGTTAGGTGTATAACCACACTTTCTGTTCTTACATGGATATTCTCAGTCAGGGCTTCATTTCCAGAAACAACTTAGTTGCTATTATAGAAGTTTTAATGAGGCAGTATTAATTGATAGGGTTTTCCCCTTAATTTTTATAGAAAATCTGTGTGGATTTCAGTCACATAAATAGCTGTATAGCAGCACAAACACAGCTGAGATAGCCTTAAATGAGTTAATTTGAGTGGTGTAAATAGTTTTGCTTGTGATTTATCTTTCCTAAAAGCTATAAAATGCATGTAATTGTGTTGCTGAGGGTTGCTGTGCTATTCAATAAGGCACGTACAGAGCACTTGCACTTCTGGCTTAGTGCCTGGTCAGTTTGTGCATTCTCTCCACTGAAACTTCCCTTGATGTCTCTGGTACAGTGCAGCATTAAAAGCATGTGCAATGCCTTTCACATCTTATAGAAATGTATACAATTTAAGAAATATCTGAAAGCATTATATGTACATAAAGTCTTATCTTTTAGATGCGTTTAGTGTCTTGAGTCTTCTGAAGTGTTGGTATCAACTAAAGCTGCAGCAGAGATGGTAATTAGATTTTGCTGTCATCTGAACAGCAATTGATCATTATTTTGAACTCTGATGTGCTTGCAATCAGGTGCCATTTGCTGAGGAATGAGATTTGGTGGTGAGTAGCTAGAAATTTGTTAGATTTATAACTGAAAATAAATCTGTGTGACTAACATTAGGCAAAGGCAGTCTTTTTGATGTAGGCTGATTGGCCTTTCTTGTCATGGCCCTTCACGCTTGCATTCATCCTGTCTTCTGCCTTCCTCTCCTCCAGGGCAAACCCTTGATTGCCTGTTGGGGACCAGGTGAAGCTACCTTGGTGTATGCCTGGACAGCCTCCAGTGGCCATCCGGTGCTGCTCAGCTGGACCTTCTGGCCCAGAAATGAGATCAGCACTTTCTCATGGCTGCTAGTCTCTCATGTGTGGGCTTGTAGGTGTAACAAAGAGGTCCTGAAGTAAATGAGTTGGAGAACAACTCAATGTCTTTGTGATTCACTCCCTTAACCAGTTTCTTGGAAAAAAAAACACTTTCCAAATATCTATATTCGTGGTGTCCTTTTCTGTTGTTTTGAGAAGACTACTCAGCATAGTGAAAAGGCACAATAGCTCTGAGTGGCATCTTTAACTCTTTGTTGGTATTAGGAACCTGACAAATACAATGTAATTTTTTACCCTTGTGCAATGCTGAACTGGCAATTGCAATTAGAATAGCTCACCAGGCTGGAGTCAAATTAGGAGCACTTGCTAATGTTTGTTTTAGGATTTCTAAGTTTAGAAATTGGGGAGGAAATTTTGTATCTTGCCTATATGACGTAGATGTAACCATTCCTATTTCATTTCATGATGGGCTTGCCCACACAGGATTTTCCTCTTTTCTCTCAACCATCTTTGATTAATAAATAGTAATAGGCATTTTATTCAAATAAGAAATGTCTGTCAAAGGAACTGGAATTTCTTTCATACCTGTCAATGAATGCCACTCAAATAAAGTCTGTCAGGAATTGCATGTGTTTGGAATCCAGCCCTAAAGTAATAAGGACAAAGCCTCTTATTTTTGTTTCTAGATACATATCTGACACTTGCAATTCTTGAAGATGAACACCTCTTTAATGAAGATCTTCTGCTGGATTTCTTAAGTGACATTGTAAACTCATTAACTATGTTGATGATTATGATAACGTGTTATACTACAGTATTTTTATTATGTTTTCTGGACTTTCCTTTTCTTCTAATATGTCAAAATATTTAAGAAAGCAGCTGTGAATTTCCTTTTTGTTGATCTGGTGTGCTTTTTCTGGGAGTAGATCTCATTAGGCTAATGAAAATTATTCCTCTCAAATGAGAAATGTGTTTGAGCATAAAGGCAGAGGAGGACAGTAGTCAGTACCCAGGGAAGGAAAAGCACAAGCAAAGACTTAAATACTCTGACCTATGTTACAGCTGCAGGCTGAGCAACTGGCTCCTTATGGTCCCCTGTAGTTCCAAAACTCTGAAAGCACAGGCAGGAAGAATGGGGAAACTGAGGAGGCCAGGAGATGAACTAAAGAGAAAAGTAGGACTGTGTACACATGGAAAAACGCTCTTGCTCTGTTTCCAGTTGGCAAACTCCTGGTAGCTTTTTTTTTTTTCTTTTATGATATCTGTGGTTCAATTGTTACATTAAAGGCAGGTATACTGGGAAAAGTCATTGCCTTTTCAAGAAAGTAACAAGAGGAATAGTTGCCAATTTTTTCATTTTAAAGGGAAAACATTTAAGCATTAAATAGCGATTACTGAGGAAAAGCTTCAAACCAAGCTTTCCCTAGGTATTTCTATTTTCTTATTCACAAAATAAGTAAAAAGCCCCGTGAATCTTAAGTAATATATCCCAAAAGCTGTCAAGCTATCTATGTAAAACTAGTTTAAATCTAGAGGGACTTGGTTAAAAAAAGCCAAACCAAAACAAAAAAACCTCTGGCAAACTCCAAATATAATACTACCAGATATTGAACTCAAATGATGGGCTTATTTACCTGGAGAAGAAGGAGTTGAGGTGCAGATATAGAATCACAGGATTGTTTAGGTTAGAAAACTTAGGTTGGACTTTTGAGATCATTGAGTGCAACCATTAACCCAGCACTGACAAGTTCACCACTAGACCATGTCCTTAAGGTGCCACATGTATACTTTTAAATACCTCTAGGGATGCTGACTCCACCACTTCCCTGGGCAGCATCTTTCAATGCTTAACAACTCTTTCTGTGAAGAAATTTTTCTTAATATCCAATCTAAACTTTCCCTCGTGCAACTGAAGATCATTTCCTTTTGTCCTATTGCTTGTGACCCAGAGGACTAGCAGACGTATCTCCAATATTCTAGACTGGTAACATTAAACTCTTCTGTTGTGAAAGGAGGAAATGACCAGATTTGCTATTAAAACTTGTTTTGTTTTCAGAAGAAGCAAAGGCATTTTCTTACTCTTCTTTTTTTTGTACTGTGTCAATGTTGGTTAAAGACATGGCAATTGCTTTGTTAATGTGTGTGTGGAAAAATGGGCAAGTGTGTAATGTAGCTGCTGAAGGACCTGCTTATCTCAGATGTTCTCTTTCTCAGTTTTGCCTAAGCTGAGAAACGTCTTCATAACATTTTCAGTCTTTGTAGCCTTGACAGCCCAGATTCCAAATCTGATCTTTTTTTTCTGGCAGTGTGTGATGTTGGAAACTAACCGTGGGAGGGCCACATGCAATCCTCAGAGTTTTGTGATGTGCCCTGTGGCTGTCTGTCTTTTTTAAAAAGAGATATGGCCTTCAGAGACTACAGGTCCCAGCAAGCAGTGCTTCATTTTGATCTGATAAGCAAATGCTCAGATCTTATGTGTGCTGCATGTCAGGGCGTGCTGGCTGCATGAGCCACACCTCAGCATTTGAGATAAGGGTGGCTGCAGACTCTTGCAGCCAACATAAAGTAGGTGCAGCTTTGGCCAGAAGCTGATTTTTTTTTTCCTTTTCCTCTGCCCTTCAGTTTTAGGAACTTTTTTTATCCTACACAGCATTGCAACAGGATTCTGGTATATAGCATGACTGCCCATCGTGTTGAATATGTTTTTGGTTTCTAGGTTCTCCCACATGCTTCCTTTACCTCCTCTGTGATGGCTGCCTTCATATGCTGTTCAGGAGTGGGCAGAACTTTTGGAAATGCCTGGTTGCTTCACATAAGGGTGTTGTTGCAAGAGATTCAAGCCCATTTTTACTTACTAATGAGACCTGGCTTATTCAAGCAAGCTTTGGATAAATATTCTGAAAATTGAGGTGGTTTATCTGATAGGATTTTTTAAAAGCTTGTCCAATATGGGATAAGACTACCTCACTCTGACATGGACAGCTGAAGAAGAAGAAGCTTTGACACACCTTTGGGTGCAATTTAGACACCTGTTCTGAAATGCCTTCAGATTAAGAGTACAAAAGCTGACGCTGCTTGGATGCAGTTCAGGATTGGAGCAATTCCTTTCTCCCAGTCTTAGGCTAGATACTTCACAAGATGTTTGGATTAAGCTTACTTCTCTGTAGCAATTCCTTTCTGAGTTCTGTTCTTCAGCTGGGTCTGTATCTGAACAAGTGAAGGCATGATGAGAAGTTCTTTTGGAGTTTCACTGTATCTCAGATGTTTCTTGGGGACTGTGCAAACCCTGGGTGACTTTTCTGAGATTTGTAGGTAGTTTCAGTTTCTGGTATCTGTTGTAAAATACAAAGCCAAGGTGTCAAGTGCCCTGCACTATTTGTCATCTTTATTTCTTGCTTTGTAGCCTTTTTCAAAGAAAGTTCAGCCGAGTGAAGAGCTTTTCATATTCTTTTAAAATCCATATAAATATCACTCACCACTACAAGAGCAGTGGCAGTATCAGGTTGATCAAGAGGCCTTTTTATCCCAGAATTCCATCTCAGTCCCTGAGTCAGTCCCTGGTCAATAATGGAAGAGCAAAAATGACATTCTGTGTGAGAAAAGTGCCTCACATTGGAGCACTTTCTTGCTTAGGAGCTTGAACTTCCTAAGTTAGCTTTGGTCATGGTAACACAGATGTTCCTGCCAACATATTCTGTCACCTTGCATCCTATATTTGCACTTTTGCACATTTAACATAAAAACAACAGCATTATTATTTGAATTCAATTCTTTGTGTAGATGGGAGTATGGGTAGCTGAAAAGCTGCATGAAGACAAATCAGATGCTGTTAACTCTTTCCTGCTTGATGGTTTGTATATTTTGGAACTTGGAGATAATTCTCAAGGCTGCAATTTGGTCATGTATTAGCTCTATTAATAATTTTTATTGAAGCCTGAGATCTGACTTTTATCTCAATTTGCTAATAGAACCTTTGGCTAGTAGAGTGAGGATAAATACGTATATAAAGAAGAGCAGTTAATGAATAAGTACCTGGTCGGTCAACAGAGGTGACAGTGGATAAAGATACCTACCAAATTCTTAGCACCATAAAACTAAAGTACATTTGGCCTGATTCAACATCAGAAGAATATAATTTCCATTGATTTCAAAGCAGTGCCTTCTTAGCTTGTATGATATGAATTTTTATCTCTGTATCCTTTTTCTTTTTTCCCCCTTTTTCCTTTATAAGGATAGTTAAGTTATTTGATCTGACTCCCTTCTGCAGCACATTTTTTTGTAGAAGCAGCTTCCTGGAGAGGAGTGGCACCATGGTATAGTAGGAACAGCCTATTGGGTAAAGGTAAGATGATGATAAAGATTAATCCAGTGCTTTCAAGGGAATAGCCAGCTATTGAAACCTGTGTTTTTCCAGAGGAATAATGTAGTAAGGAAAGTCAAAAGGTCTCTGATACTGATTTGGAGAAATCTCACCAGTTCTCTGCTGTTATTATAGGGCATACTTCTTTTCCTTCCAGAAAAAGGCATGCTACTTGATTGATTTTTAACCACAGCAAGTTTTAATTAATTTATACCTGTAAGTAAACATATCAAACTGCTGCACTGAAAAATCTATAATGAGATTTCTGTCCAAACCCCATCTTATTCTGACTTTCTGGCAGACATGAGTCTGTTCCCCTAAGGCACTTCAACTGTGCTGTCTTTTCTACTCCTGGATATCCTCCTGCTCTGTCTGACTCCACCTCAAATACGTCTGTATCGTAGGACCTGGTTTTCCTACAGTTGTCCCCTGGTGCAATTACAGCACGATTAAAATATGCAGTGTGGCTGAGACCTTGATCATGTTCTAACAAGAATATAGCCGTAGACATCCAGCCCAGTTACAGCCTGGTAACGATGTCACAGAACAACCCTGCTCGTCTTGCAGCACGGGGTGGGGCTTTATGTGCTTTTCCTTGGCATATTTCTCACTACTTGCTATTGTTGCATTTCAAATGTCATTATCCTGGGTGCCTAGATCAGCCCCAGGAATGAACTCATAAATGCCCCTACACAGCTTTTCCAGCATTTTGCTGCTGTCTGCAACTCTAAAGAAGTAATAGTGTGCTTTGAAGTTTCCTCTTATTTTCAAATCATTAAGTACTCAGAGAATTAAAAACTTAATTCCTAAAAAAAGTGCACATAGGTATTTGTTACATAGTTTAATTCTGGGACCCTGAGCTTGAGACCAATCTCTAACTAGTGGTTTTTGGAAATAACTTTTTCCTTAAAAACAGGCAGCCCACTAGCTAAACACTCATAACTTCGTAATTTGTTCACTTTTGCCCCTTCCTGGGAAGTGTCCAATACTATCCACTGTCAGAGACAGGATCCTGGACCAGATGGATCACTGGTTTGTCTCAGTTGTACACCTTTTATGTGTCATGCTTAAGTTATGACCCCTGAGACCATTTCACAAGCTATCCCAACTACAGAAGCATTAAACCCTTCCCCCGCCCACCTCTCCCCCCCAGATCCTCTGACCTTTCTATGTTCCTCTATTACCACATCTTGTTCCTAGTCTGTGGCAGATGGGATGGGAGGGAAAAAAGCTATTTGCATTAAGTCCTTTTACTTTAACATCTTGGCTCTTCAAATATCCTTGTTTAGCTCTGAAAGAATGGGAGATGGCCCAAAGATGAATGGCAGATAAAAACAAGTCAGTGCCTCCTACTGGGAGACTTACCATGGAAAAAAGTCCCTGCACTCCAGATGCCCCTGTGGGGGAGGCATATTTCCTCATAACACTTTTAAATGGGTTGCATTGCAACTGTGCTTCCTTCCTACGGAGCTTTGCCACACACAGCCACAAACACTGGGTCTTGTATACTTGAGAGATTCTCTGTGCCCTGTAGTTACAGCTAGCAGTGACTGTCCAATCAATGCTTCCTTGAATTCTCTGTGTTTGTAAGCCTTGTCATTCTTCAGGAATCTATAAAGCTCAGAACAATGCCTGCTATGTGGCATGCAAAAAAATATACATTTTCTTGTAATTGTAGGGCTTCTTTCTTTCAGGGAAATAGCTTCCACAGAAAGTGGAATAGGATTTCTCACTCTGAAGATGAGAGATGTTGATAGGGATGTTCTTAACATCAGTTCTTAACAAATAGAGGATTTGTTTAGAGTTTCAAGTGCCTTGGGTTTTCTATAAAGTTCTGCTTGTTCCTGTACCTGTGCTCTGCCATAGCAGCCTTTGTGACCTGGAGACCTTTCAACTGTGTGCTCTAGAAAAAAGAGAAGGAATCTTTCATGGGAGCACTGATCAGAGCAGTGTGCTATTCCATCCTTTCTGGGGCTGATTTCCATGTTTTCTTTGAATTTCTGTCATTTGACTTGAAGACTGTCTTCATTTTTGACAAACCTGAGCTGTTCTGCAGAAAGCAGACACTCTCAAGAAGTTGTGCTTAGTCCAAAATCCAGTTACTTTCAAAGTGATCTCTTACAGAAGGAATTTCTTTTCTTTTTTTTTTTTTTTTTTTTTTTTTTTTTATTTTTGTGTTTTTTTATTTCAATGTGGTCATAAATAAACATGAACTTCCAGATTTTATAGTGATGTTGGAANATTTTTTTTCAAATGGTTTTTTTAAAAAAGAATTTTTTTTTTTTTTTTTTTTTTTTTTTTTTTTTTTTAATAATGTCTGAGTTCTATTCACATGTTTGTTTCTTGGCTGGGATATTTTTTAGCTGGCTTAGTGAGCTGAATCAGCTCTTCCACAAATGAAATGAATACCACAGCCGACACAAAGGGAGTAAAAGTGTATGGCTGGAGCAGGAAAGAGAGGGAATAAGTTGTAAGTTTTTCTATTCTTTGTTTCTAGCTGGAGTGCTTCAATAGATAACCCTTTATTTTCCTATTTTCTTTTTTTTTTTCCTCCTCAGTTTTCCTTTCAATTTTATATATTTAGCAAAAGATTTGTGCTTAGTCTCAAGAGGGCTTTGATAGGACTTTCAGTGTAATAGATGGGGTATCTGAGGGGACTCAGAGCTTTTCGTCAGGAACTGGCTGAGGGGCAGCAAAGTGGAGCAGTAAACACTGAGTATCTGTGGGACTACTAAGCAGAAGTTTGGGTTCAGGTAGTGCCCTTTGCAGCCCCCAGTTTCCATTCTCTTGATAATGCCCAAACAGGTAGTTGGGCTCTACTCCTACCAGATGTTTCTCGGCTTTCAGTTTTTTGTAAGATTTTCTTTGTCCTCAGACTCCCTTAGAAATAAATAACACTGTCCTACAAGAGAGAAGTTTGGGAGGTCTGAGGCAGAAGTGCAGCATCTATGGAAGATCAGAGCAAGTCTAGTTTTTTAGGTTGAAATGTTATGGATTTTCATGCCTGTCCAACAGTGAGAACTGTGCTACTGTGTAAGATCATAGGTTGTGGGTTTGGCTGCAAGAATCTCTATCCCTCCTCATATATCCAGTGACAACTGAATGATGCTGGTTTATGCAATCAGGGAGAAGTTGATTTGGCTGGGCTTTAGCAGCCTGCACTCAAAGACAGCAGTTGAGATTTGATTCTTGTGCAGTGCATGGCAAGCTCCTTGTTTACCTCTTAATGTGCATGGGCACTATTAAGTTATAACCTAATTGAGAATTCATACTGTATTCCAGGAAGTGATGATTTGCTTCAGCAATTCTGTTTTTCTTTAAGGTGTTGACCAGTACTGTGGAATTTAAAACTGTCTCCTGAAGAAGGCATAGAAACATAATTTGAATGCAAACTGTATTAAGTGCTCACATCCTGTATCCTAGCAGGAATTTCACCAAACAGGGGAAGTATTCATTGAACTCGGAGCAAAGCAATGTCAAGTTGAGAAGGAAATTACTATGGAAATTACTTTTAAAGGCCTGAGGCAGATGTAGGGAGAGGCACATTGTACAGGAATTTTCCTCATGCTCTCTAGTTTACATGGCCTTTCCATTACTTCAACTGTAGAATGCAAGAAATCTTTGACTTGGAAGACAGTCACTGAATTTCAGCATTTTTGTGCTATTGCTGTGGGCTGGCTTCCCTATTATGAGACATTAAAGCCAGCTTCAGCTGGGGCTGGGGGCTAGGACAGCACCTGCCTGTATGGGAACAGCCTTGCTTGGACACACCACAGGTCCTTCCAGCCTAGCATTTTGTCTCTCTGTGGTCAGTAATGGATGCTTAGGAAAAAAAGAGAAATATATGGACTGCTCCTATATTATTCCAGCGCTTGGTAAAGAGCAAATGACTGGGTCAGTAGGTTTAATAGTCCTTAATATTTTTTTTTTCCTCCCCCATAGATGCATCTGGATTTTTGGGGGTTTTTTTGTATTTATTTTTAATTGTGCCTTTTAAGGACCCATGTCTTGTGGCAAGGAGTTCCACAGCTAACCTGCACAGTGTTAAGAAACCTCTCCCATGTGCCTACTGATTAAGTATAAAGCACATTTCCATCTTCTAGTGAAATGCCAAATAAATTGCCTATTAATTTCCTTCATGCTTTTAATGATTTGTCTTTAAATTATAGATCATGACGTAGATAATTTTTTCTAGCTAAAGATTTTTGAGCAATATGCAAGTGGATTTGTTGGTGCAATGCAGAAAGATGGCAGTACAAGAAAAAAGTGGTATTTTTCAGAAAGAGCAGACAGGTCCTCTAGTGTCTTCTCAAAAATTCTGGAATATTCCTGAGGCAGCAGTGAATTCCTGATACACTCTGGAATGGATCAATTGCAATTAAAGAGATATATGGCTTAGGGCAGGAAAGTGGGAAAATGTTAATCATGTTGGCAATAAATGATGAGAAATGATTGTGTGGGAGAGAAAACCAGGTTGTTAATGTGTAAGTGTATGTGTTTACAGATTGTTTAGGAATTAATGGAACTTTAAAGAATGGAACTTTAAAGAGCTCAGTCCATTCCAATGCCTCATACACTGAAAGGGAATAAACTGTGATCCCCTCACTTACTTTCATTTCCTTGTTGTAAAAAAAAAATATCAAGAGACTGAAAATTAGGATTTTGTTAAACAGCATAAGAAAGTAAAAATATTTCAAACAGCTTTTTCTTTAATAACAGCTTTTTCTTGCTTTCATTCAAAATTTTTGTTAAAACAATTCTGGTCACTCCCAGTAATGGCAGGAATGTGAATATCTGTTGCAGAATTTCTCATGCTCAGCTGTGTCATTGGGTAGAAGTTACGTAAACTTGTCAACCTGTACAGATTAAACAAAAACTGGTTTAGACATTGAACTGGGAAAGATAGCCCCCAGATGGAACCTCACATTACACTATCTCCAAATAAAATAGTGTTTGAATAATCTGGAAGTTTATCACTTGGTTATTTGCCTCTGTGGCTATTGCTTTAAGAGACAAAATTATATGTCAAATCTTGAGAACACATATTTGTTCAGAATACAAACTGTTCTGTCTTAATATGGAAGTGAGAGCCTATGAATTGGAAAGTCACAAATTTGTGTCCCTTTCCTGTGTCACATTACTAAAATTATTTATTTACCAGGCTCAATTATGAAGTACTATTATTTTGTATATAAATATTAAGAATAATCTGAGGTCTGATTACACTCCTATCTGCTAGTATCTCTTCGCTGATTTTAATGGAAGTTGGTTTGGACTCCAAAACCTGTGAATTCTACTGTCTGAGAAGAATGTTTACTCTATTTTCCTCTTACTCAAGCAGGAAGGAATGCATGCATGAATATTCATTTTCCTCTTCTAACTCCCTCTATGTAATGCAATAGTTTTTTCAACGCCCCCTCTCTCCCCTCAACAATAATTTCAGAAATATCTGCATGATTTTTAAGCACAAAAATATTGACTTAAGGAAGGCCACTGAATTTACCTTTTAATTTAACTTTGAATGGACCTGTACAGTAGTCTGCCTGCCTATTAAGTCAAGATCCCAGGTTCAAGGGAGTCTGAAGAGGTAGGTTCCTCTTGGAGAAGTAGCCTGGGCAAATTTGTTGGTCTGTCTGGCTATCAGGTCTGTTTGTAAAATGGAAGTGGGTGCCATGGTGTTCTTTTGTGATCATAATACACATGGGAGGACTTTACCACATTGCTGCTGCTGAGTTAACAGGCTCCAATCAATAACTCAGAAGGTGCTTGTGAAGATGCCTCTAGGTAAGCAGTTCAGGCAGGAAGAGTTGGAGAATGATGAGGCCAGTTACCTATTTAGTCTATTCTGATTTTAGACAGCTCTTTGATTTTGGCCCTCACCCCAGGCTCTGCCTCTGTGCGGTGTGTAGCCAATGATCTGAACAACTCATAGTGCTGTGCAGTGTAAGAACTGATAATGAATTAATGAGGTCTTGGTGTCTTATCTCAAGTATTCTGTATACTTGTTCCCTGAATAGGGTGAATATGTGTCCTGTCACTCCTGTGGCTCATGAAGAACTAACCTGGAAAGACCTGTTAATCTTCATGGTTTGGAAAGATCTGGTTTCCCTACACCCCAGTGAACAGGTGTATATAAAACGGAAAGGACATAGGCGGAAACCCAAATGCTCTCCTAGAAGATAAAGAAATGAACTGTAGGAATAAGAGCTCTAAACAGTACTCATTTCCATAAACTGTAAATTCTGTACAACTAATCTTGTCTGTCAGTTAGTCATCTAGTTTGTGTGGATCCATGGAATGTAGTTATTGGCAGTTCTCAAAACAAGCCACCCTGTACTTGCCCAAGTGTTTCAAAATATAGGAGGCATGTTGAAGCCTGTCCATGTTCCTTTGCACTAGAGCAAATTACTGCAGTTAATTATTCTTTGCCTACATCTCTGTATATATCTCTCCTCAGCATTTGATCATTTTTTCTAGTGAGTGCCTTTGTAAACACCAGGTTGATACCATGCAGTGGAAAACTTGCACTGACATCAGTGGCATTCATTGCTTTTGAGCCTGCCCAGCCCTGAGAGCCCTCTTAAAATACACAAGACTTGACTTTAAGTTACAGGGTGCTTGGTGCTCTCAACTCTAGCTGGACTCAGGTATGTGAGACTTTGCATGTGAGAATATTCAGAAACTTTAAACGTACATTTAAAAAGATAAAACTTCTCTAGAAGGAGCAAAGCTATTTCCTCTGCAAGCTCCTCTGTTGCACAGGTCTGCAACCAGCTACAGCTACTGAGGCATTGCAGGAGGAGCCTACAATGAGCCAGATGGTAAAGAGGCTGTGGGAGAGAAGGCTGGATGGGGTAAGGCGAGTGCCAGGTACTCGACAGGCAGTGAGTCTGTGCTAGCCAGCAAGGCCAGCCCTTTTAGGTTATTGTTTTGTTGAAAATCCAATTCTACGTCCTTTTCAAATGTCAGGTAAGAAAGTTCCCATTTCAGTCCTCAGGTTGCAGCAGTTTTGAGAATAAAGGGCTAAATTTAACTGATTCATTTTAAAATAAAAAGTAAAAAAATAAAAGAGGAACTTTTACACAATTTTTGTGTGTCTACGGACATAGTATCCCAAATAGTTTGGCCTTGTGTTTTGGTTTGGTTTTTTTTGTGAACGCGATGTTATGCAAACCTGGGAATTTTATTCTACAACTTGTACAATTTTTTACATGCTTTGTGCTCACAAAGGCTCTCTGTTCTTTTTTACCTACCCACAATCAGCAAATGTCACCTCCAACCTATCTTCCTGTAGTAAACAGATTTGGCCATAAGGACAAGATGTGTCCTAACAGATGGAGCCTATTGGTGCTCCACAAGGATGTGTTGGGATTGTCAGTGGAGGACAAGAGCAGCTGCCTTTCTGGGAGACCCCAAGCCTGCAGCCTTTGAGGTATTCCTTTTGCTGCCAAATGAGGACCCTGATGCAGATCTCCTTCCTTGCTCAAAACCCAGAACTGCACTCCGATTTCTTGCTCTCTGTAACTTTCTGTGTTAAAAAGACTAGGCTCTACACCCTGATTAGAAGGTGAGATTTTAGTAAAATCAGTTGTTTTTCATGCCAAGAAAGCTTGCAGCTTCTTCCCCGAAACAGCCCCTTGTTACGGCTGAGGACAGCAGGATGGGTTAATCGTGGCCCCATTTCCTGAGGTCTCCTGCAGTCATGATTTGTGAATGCCTGAGAATACCCCTGCTGAATTCTAATTGTTTGTGGCAGTCGGCACATGATTTCAAGTGTTTGGTCACAGCAGTGTTCGTTTTCTGCTCTTTTAATCTTTGATGGATGTTGCGCCTGGCTTCACTGATGTGGTTCACGACACAGTAGGCAGTGATTTCCTATAAGATGTTTTGTCTCAACTACGGAGGTGTGGAGTCCCTATATGATGGCCAATATTTATTAATGACATCCCAAGGTTTCTAAAGAGAAGGCTCCACCGTAGACCATTAGAACCTAATCTATTCCAAAATGTCAGATGCAGTTAGGCAAGAGCTAACTCGATTGCATGGAGACTTTCCTCGTTAGTTCAAACTCTGATTAGAAGACTGATTAAAGGCACTCTCTTTGTAAAGGTTCACTCTTTATCTCTGCAGATATCATTACTATGTAAGACAGGATAAAACCAGCTAAAGATTCACACAAATGCTGGAGCTGAAAAATATTCGTCCTTGTGTACACAGTTATTCAGGCCCATATAAAGCACATGCATGTTTTTTGAAATGCCCTTAATTAATAACACAAAAAATGTTAATTTATAAATGTGAATAGAGTTGAATTTTGTTGCACCTTTCAGCCTATTCATCTGTTGCTATTAGAATAAAACATCAAGTTTTCATATCGTATGTAAAGCAGTAGGATTAAGATTTTAACAGCAATTTGGGGGTTGCTGGGATACGAAGTATTTTCTTCAGAATACTTGGTATCTGAGGTCATTATGACTAGCTAAATTGCTTCCTGTGATTTAAACGTTGCTCTTGCTGTTCAGTCTAAACTACAGAATGGAATACTGCTGGAATATCCTAGGCTCTTCCTAATGTTTTACCTACAAATAGTATTAAGCCTTGGCATTTGCCTTTCAATTTCTCATGCTGTTCATGTTTGTATATAAGCTCTTAGAAGAAAGGGTTGTTGATTCATTATGTGTTTGTGTGGTGCTTACCACAACATGAGTGATGTATTTGTATATTTCTGTAACCTAGATAATAAGCTGGTATTATCAAGACATAAAATCATCCAGAAGGTAAATGACAAAGCTTCCAAATGATTTTTCAAGATGAAGTTCCTAAAAAAATGGAGCTTTCAGCTCTTATTCTTCAGAATTTTGTAGTTTGCTGCCTTGTGCACGAATAATTTTACAAACACCTTATAGGCTAATGAGAAATAAGCCAAAAAATAAAGAACTTTAAGAAATTGTATGGAACTAAGGGATTTAGTTGTTGTTTCCATTTTGGTCAGATTGATAATAACTCAATCGTGCTGCTGCTGGTTCATGACTTGAATGTGTATGTTAGTATGTGAAAGAGAACATAGTACTAAGTGGTCATATTGATCCAGTTACTACTGAACAGGTAGTTTCTCTAATTATTGACAATTTTAAGCAGGGAGGCCATGCTCAGGAGGGTGATAAGCATTAGTATCCAGTTTCTAAAGTTAGCTTGTGGACTTTGGGGGAATGTTGATCCTTTATCTGCCAAAGTCAATCTTAATCTTGTTCAACAATAAAAAAAAATCTAGCTGGTCCATTGTAAATACTTATAGGGTATATCTTGTTTTATTGCTGATGGGCCAGAAGTCTTGATTATGCTTTGTCATGAGTGCCCCTTGCAGAAATAACTGAATGTGCTCTCTGAGGCTCATGGATTTGATGAATTCTGGAAAAACTTTTTGGGCTGATGCTTTTTGATGTAGGGTTATAAGGACTGACAAAGATGGCAGCAGAGCTTCTTCTAGTAAGGTGTTACAGTAACAGCATATCACTGTATTAAGATAAAGCCAGATCTTTCTACAACAGAGTTATCTTCTGACCAACTTCTAATTGGCTTTGCCAGATTTATCACAGATTTGCTGCTTGCACAAATGTTGGGGTTTGCCAAAGACTCTTTTTTCTATATATTTCAGTGATGGTGGCAATTTAGTTAAACACAGGTTTCCTGAATCCCAGCCCAGTATTTTATATGCCCTGCTCTGTGTGACTTTCAATAAATCAAGTAACTTCAGCAAACATATAAAAGAGGAAGAAAATTTCTCAGTTCTCCACCCATACAGTCTTATATACCACATACACATATGGAGGGAGGCACACAGTTTGCAAATGCTATGTACCATTTTCTTCTTCCAGAATTTTGAGATTGTGTTTACTCTTCTCGAATGAAACAGAGTAAATAATACCATGGCTAGATAGCTGACCAAGGAAAGGAAAGCCTTAAGGGCTGTGATCACAGAGTTGAGGGGAAATAGTTGTGTTGTAATTTCTTTCCCAATTAAAAGTTGAAGTCCAGAAAACATCTGCTCTGTGCAGCCAGAGCTTTTTCAGAACTTCTACAACCATTGATGACTAACTGGGCTTGAGAGTGTTTCTGGACATCAGGTCTGGCAGTCTCAGCCTGGTGGTAGAGGTGTCAGCTGGATTCTGCAGAGCTTCTGCTAGCGGCAGTCTCTGCAAGGCAGTATCTTTGCTTTTTCCTCCATGAGCTTCCAGACCCTCAGAGTGCACTTCCAAAATGTCAACCTATACCTCATTTAAATCTTAAGACCAACCTACAGCAATATTATCTCCAGAAAGTAACTGCAGAGAGGCTATAACAAACAAGAAAATGCTGGCCATTTCAAATCACTGTGAAACATCCTTAGCTCTACTCTGCTGCTTTACCTTAAAGCAAGAATAAGAAATCACAGGTCTAGTTAAATTTGTTCCTTTATCTCATCTCCAAGATTGGTTGATTTCTAAGGGATAATACTGTCACAGTTTGGAAATACCTGAGTGAAGTGCTATAATGTCAAGATAGAATCTCCCCAGTCTCCTCCCCAAAGAATAAAGGATTTAGTCAGGACATTAAGGCGTTGCCAAATTCTCAGCTGCCCCAGCTCACAAGAGCTAGACTGCTAGGCAGCAGCAAAGTAAGTTGTGCTGGGAATGGTTAAACCACTTAATTCCAGGATTAAGAAGCTACAAAGGTAGCATTAAGTCATATTTGTGCATGATCCTTCCTATGACATGAGAAATTGGACACAGCTCACCATCAGGCTTGTTGTAGTACTTGTAGGCTATATAATGTCTCATAAACCAATATCAGTGCCCTCATGCTGCTGAATACTCAGTTCATGGAGTACAGATAAAGAGAAAATATTTTGTCTTTGTTATCTCCTGTAGAAATTGTTGGTACACACTGATGTAAAATCTTTGGTTTTTAATGTGAAGACAGAGTCATAGGAAAACAAAATTAACAACTACTAGGAAATGACTGGAAGGAAAACCAACCTATGGTTGGCTTTTAAACTGTTTGGTCAGCTCTGACTTGTCTCTCAATGTGAACAAGTAGTATTTAAGCATTTGTAGGAGTATGAAAATATATGATGCTGGATGTGGATGCTTGTTACTTGATGTGCATGTTAATTTGTTAATATCCTGTGTCATCAGGAACGTCACACAGCAATGACTTGCTTAGTTTCAGAATTTACTGTCATAGACATCTGTGAATGTATCTGTGGGTGTATACATATAGCACAGATCAAGATTTAGGATGTTGGAAAAAAATCTTGCCTCAAGTTTGGGATGAACGTATTATATCACTAATGGTGGAGCCAAGAATGAGTTAAGGAAAATCTTCCCAGACAAATGTCAGTAGCAGCTCTACAATATCTCATACCATCAGAGATTAATGGATAATTCTCCTCCTCTTAAAAAGTCTCATTGTGCTTTTTTTTTTTTTTAAAGCAGAGTTGCTGCATTGCAGAAAAAAATCATGTCATTGGCAAGGGTGTAGCTTATTAGTTTTAATAGCAATGACTTATGCAGAATACAAAATGCTATTATGTAATCACTTTGGTTATTATAGCATGACTTGAGAAATATGGGAGCCAGTGCAATGATGAATATCATGTAGGATGCCTGACACTTTCCAATTCAAGGAAAAAGCCATCCAAACCCCTCACTAGTTAGCATGAAAACTTCTTCCACTTGAATAGAAGTAGAGAAGTTTTTTTCCTCATCAGGGCTTGTAAACATGAAATCCACACATGAGCTGGCTTTGTTGATGCTGATGGCAAAATTCCAGTAGACTTTATAAAGAACCAAAATCTGGCTCTACATGAACTTCAAAGAAAGCAGCTCTCCATGCATCAAGGTGTTTGAGAAATAAGTCAGCCTTTGTGAAGGCATAGAGACCAGGCTGGCACCATTTAAAACCTCAGCACAGGTACAGGTTTAATCATGATGGATTGACTATAGCTGATGTCTTTCAAAGGAAAGAGGGGAAGATGACACTAAAGAATATGTTTGAATATCAGGTTAATTTTATTAGGAGCTTGCTAACAGGCACCATCGGTGAACAGCAGTAGTCGTTTTGAGGTTTCATGGAGTCACTGGGTAGTTAACATCTAGAGGAACAGTAACCAGAAGCTTCATGTAATCTGTGGCTTCTTACCTGTTGTCCTCTGTATGCCAAGGTGGTTCTTGTCAAGTTTTGGAGGGTGTGTAGCTCCAGCTGTAGTTTTCTTCTATGCCAGTAGCCCTGCAGGCCCATTTGCCTACCTCCGTTTTTCCATGAGGGCTCAGAGTACAGAGTAAGTGTCCCAATTTTCCTACAGCCTATTTCTGCAAGGGACAGACTCAAGCAGTTCTTCATGAAATGCTTTGCATTTGAAGTCTTGCTAAAATGGGAGTAACTTTCATGAGATTTCCAGTTGAAATAATCCTGAAACCAAGAAGGGATAAGTAGCATAGACATAGGAGAGGAGAAAGCAAAACAAAACCTTTAATCAGGTTGGAGTTTGTCAATTTGTGGCTTATTAACTACACAGGAAATTATTTTTTCTTACATGCTTTCTCCATTGTGGCTTTACCTGCAGTCATCAGCAAATCTATCAAATGAAACTCTTATCTGTGCCTAAGAATTGCTGTGCAGCACAGCTAGAACCTGAGATGTGGTGTTCTCCAACAGACCAGCTACAGCAGGAAGTACTGAAAAGTGAGAGTTTGGGCTTGAATTAGTCATCAAGATTTTGCTCACTTTTAATCTGGCAGCATGATACATTACCTCAATGGGGACTTTCATCAGCTTCCTCTCAACTTCAAGAAGGTTTTATTGCTTAGGTCCAGACAAGTCTTTCCTCAGGCAAAGCTGTGCTAAGTATTTGCCCAGGGCAGCAGAAGCACTGGGCAGTGACTGTGAGCAGTGATGGTAAGCATGCAGCATACTGTGCCTAAAACCAGACCTATGTAAATCCAGGCTGCTGCTGTTGCTGCCACCAGGATGGAGTCTCATTTGACAGTGGCAGTTGTGGATTTTTTCCTCCTTTTATCCTAGTGACAACAGGAGCAGCAAGGCTATATCTGCAGAGCTTTCTCTTCCTTCTCTTCCCAGCTCTTCCCAATGCATCTCCTCTTCCTGCAGCCACAGCAGCCCTTCAACACTGGGAGCAACCTGTTTTGCCTACAGTGCTGAGGAGCAGGTGGAACATTTCTGAACCCAGTGTTCTGGATTTATAGATTTACAAGGAATTACTAATTTGAAATGTTTCAGGGATACTTCAGTTTTTACCTGTGGTCCAATGTGTCTGATTTGTGTGGAATACACAAATTGAAATAAATGTGCTTTTAAAATACCTCTGAACAGATCTGAGAAGTGCCCTAACTATGGGAAGAACTGCAAGGGCAGTACTGAACACATAAAACACTTGGAAGTCTTCTACATGCAAGAAGTATGTGTAGTATATTGCTAAGAAGGGTGACAAAGATGTCTGTTAATAACCATGCAGGCTAGGGCCATCTTCACACCTGTATTCAAAATGGTTTATATTACACTGGTTCCTCAACACTGTGGGTTGAAGTCTGGGGTACTGGTGTTGGTTTGCTGCATCTCATTCATGACCACTAGTACTGTGAAATATGTTCTTTATTTAAGATTGAGAACTTAATGAGTTTGATATGTAATAGTATAGGGATTAAATGTCTTAGGAATAAAAAGCAATTGTAGCTTGTTGTTTCTCTCTATTTAAAATGTTTACACCTTTGCCTTTTCTCTTTGTATAATTGTTCTCTCTTTAGAAAAAGGGGTGTACCATGAACAGAAACATGACTCCAGCCTCAGGTGGGACAGGTAGTTTCTATACCAGTGCGACAGGAACTGTGTTTTTCTAGCATTTGAACCAGTCCACAGCTCTTTTATGCTGTATTCTCTGTGAATACATAAATCTGACCCTTCCTAGCTCAAGAAATTTTTCTCTTCCTTGCATAAGTCTTTAGCCATCAATAGCAGAGAGATTAATTACATGATAAAGAGGGATTTGCTGTAAAATAATTTTAATATGAGGACTTCAAAAAAACAGGGGGTTCCCTCAGAAAGTCTAGCATTGCTTTGTTGTAGGAAAGGTAGCAACAAACAAGTCTGACAGCTTGTGCTGCCTTAGCTGTAAGAGTTCATCCCAGCCTGAGATGCACCCCCATGCACTCAGAGGTTGGAGGATGGCAGCCCTAGGGAGGGTACAGATAAAATAGAGGCTGTGAGACTGTTGTGTGTTGGTATTGCTTTGAATGAAGTGGCCCAAGAAGGGCTCTGGTAGGTCAGCTGTCCCAGACCATGCATGTGATACAAGCATACAACATTTCTCTAGGGAAACTCTCTGGTACCTTGATTGCAATGAAGGCAGGGGATTCCAGATTATTCTCATAATTGGAGTGCTCACATACTTTCTTTGATTTAGAGTGTCATATTCTGGCTCCTGATGACAAAAAGTTACATTTTAGAAGAGCTGTTCTGATAGCAATGCTGAACAGGGCAAACAGTAATGGTTACTGTGAGAGGTAGAGCAAAGATTCACAATCTGCCCCAAGGCAGGATGAAAAATACACAAAGCTGATGCTTTCTTCCTAATCCCTCTGGCTCTAGTAGAACTGCAGTGCTGAAGCTGGGAGGGAAGTTTGGGATAAATTTTGATCTGCATCTTACAGGCTTTTTCAGTTTTTCTGTGTACCTGGATCAAAATATGATTATTTCAGAAATAATTCTGAAGACACAGTGAGTCAGGTTAGGGTTGCTGCAGTGTGCTTTCAGTGTGAACTCACAGGAAAAAGCTCTGTCTGTGGCTCTAGCATATTCAGTTTTTATGGCAACACTGAAGTGCATCTTTTTTAGCCACTGTGAAATTGATGGAATGCCCTATTCAAAGAAAGTATTTTTAAAAGTCACTATAACAGATGTAGATTCAAAAAAAAATACAAAAATCCTAGAATTAGCAGATTTACCCATTCATCTGGCATCTAATAACACAGAGACAATGATTTTCCCTTTAAAAATCTATTTGTTGTGTGTTTTGCCTTCCAAAACAATTTTGTTAAGATGTTCCAGTTGCAGCTACAGCAGACATAAATCTCTCATTATATTATGCCATTACTTACCACATTTTGATTTTCATTACAGAGAAGACACTGTAAAATAATTTGTCATTCTATTATTTTAACACAATTTAACATTCTGAAATTGAAAATATTCAATCTCTAAGAGCTACTATGGAGAATTTTCTAACAGCATCTCACTCTGGTTCCTAAGGCACTTTCAGTTTTTCCTGGTCTCTTTTTTCAACACCTCCCCAGTGCCACATCTTAGCAGGGAGAGATTAGGCATTGAGCCTGAGTGCTCAGACAGATTCTTTGTTCAGAAATACACTAATTCATACTTCTGTGTCTTGCTAGCACACAACTCCAAATAGCAGAAAAGCCAGACTAGCAACCTGGGTTTTTGAAGAGTGATGCTGTTTGTTACTTTCCCCCCTCCCATCTGTCCTGTGGACTTCTTGTTCTCTCTATTCTGGTTGTTTTAACATCTTAGAATCTGTGAGCCACCACCATCACCCTCCTCATTGTGATCAGGGGCTGTTTCTCCATTGCCATGATGCCAAATAGAAATTGGGATCCTCATGTCACCTAGGGAGAATACAGGCAAGCATAGAAATCCTCCAAAGATTGGAGTCAGGGAATGCCCAGCAGCAAATCCCCCAATGTCACCAAATAACATCATTCTTCCCAAGCTGCTTTATTGTATTTTCTTTATGACGCTCTCTAAATTTCATTATTAGCTGAGAATGGAGAAAAATAGAACTGGAAGAGACCAATTTTGAGGATTGTTTTGTAGAAGACTTATGCTCTTTGGGTTTGTGTAGGTCTTTAATGACTGAACGACTTTCTGATTGTTAACTGTTTTCTTGCAGAAATTTAGCAAAGGAACATTTCACAATTCCTAGGTAATTGCAAAGGTAAGAGTCCCAGCATTCCTGTTATGTTCCTGGCCCTTGTGATGGACTTCCTGTTCTTTATCCCCCACACCAGCACTGGGATGGCAGAACCTGTTCAGATATTTACCTCTTCAGTGCTCAGGTGTGTGATTCCTTGCCCTTTTTGTACTTCATTCAAAGGATCATGGTTTTCTTTCTTTAATTTTCTCACTAAATTACTCTACTCGCTTTGAGGGTTTTTAGAAGGAACAAGGGGAGTGAGTGCTGTTGCTCAGTGTTATCATGCTCTGCTTCCAGAAGTGGGATGTGAACACAGCGAGCAGCACTCCTGCCTGGCCTTGAAACCAGGAAAGTCTGTCAACTGTGCTTCAGCATCATCCTGTGGAAGTGCCCCCTGCTGCCAAGTACAAAGACTTACAGCAGATTACAACACTGCAACTTTTAACTGTATTTCTTACAGTGTCTTTCATTCTACATGTGCTCAAAGTGCTTTACAATATACGAACAGCAATAGAAAATGTACAAAACAAATACGTCTTCAGAGGAGCTGCTTTCTTCAGATGGCAAAAATGACACTTTTCCACAACAGAATAGCAATGGAAATGAGCCTGTACTGGCAGAGGCATTCTAAATTCTCCCCAGCCTAAGATAACTTAATTCCAAGCATGATTGTTCTTCATGACTTTATAATGAGTTGAACCAAACATAAATTAAGAAAATAGAGATTTAGGTGGGAATATCAATCTAAATTTGCTCCCAAATGCTGTTGTTGATTCTCTGCTTTGCATTTCTTTAGCAATTTTTCTCCAGCACCCTATTGCTTAGTTTTTAAACAGTGCTTAATTACATTTTTTCATGTGGGAAGGGGCTGTATTGGTAATTGTTATTTATGATTGTCAGTTGCATTTGTGAGCACTGTTAGTTTATGTCATAAAAGGACATATATTTTACAGCTAAAAATTCAGCACTTTTGAGTGTTACATCTGATCTCTTTTAAATGCCATTAAAAGAAGTGTTCATAAATCCAGAACAATGTATTATTGAAATAACCTGTCCAGTCTTATAGCTATAAAGAACATGCATTTTCAGTGAGTATCAGAGTATATGTCATTGAGACAGTGATTGTAATGAGAGGTTTGTTTGGGAAAAAATAATGAGTTTCCTCAAAGTAGGACCTGATGCTCATCTGAGTGAAGGTGGGCTTAAGAGCAAAGGAGGCAAAAATTTGAACAATGAAAACAGAGGTAGGTTCTGAGGAAGAAAATGGAAAATATTGCCAGTGCCAAGGAGAAAACGAGGACATTGAGAGCTCTGGGGATGCTGGGCATGGAGAAAAAGGAAAAGAAGGACTGAGGGAGGAGTGGGCAGGGCAGGGGAGTGAGGATGGACTTGTTGCAGAAGCTGGTCAGAGTGTGGATGGCTCTGGACTGGCTACAGAGTCTGAGTACTGAACACAGGGACTCTGTGCCAGTAGTTCAGGGCAGCGTTCAGCTCCCTCAGTCCATTAAACTCTCATTTCTTCATTGTGTTAAGAAACAAACTGTACATGTTCCACTTATGGCAAAAAAAGGATGTATCAGAGTCCTAAAGGCCGCTGTCACTTTTGTCTTGGAGCAGGTGTAATCTTTGCACTGAGGCTTGGATCCTCAGTGTGGGGAGAATGTGCAGTTATGTCAGCTGAGACATGATGTCTCTATGCATATGGGAAGGAGGAAAATAGATTTTGAAAATGCTGTAATTACATCTTGGACCTCATATTTTGAAGTCTCCAGTTTGTAAATTCAGTTAAGTTCCTCTAACATGGCAGTGTGAGTGTGTGCATGTGTGCATAAGTGTAAGGAATACCTATGTTTTAGGGTGATTACCTTTGGTGAGGAGAGGGACAGCACTAGGCAGTGTTAAATATCACTCTTCAGCATGGTAGCCTCAGTACATCTGCACCTCTTTGTGGTGCAGAAATTGGATTATTAGCCTCTGTAACAGTACCATCTTGCACTGCAGTTCTGTTTGCTCTTGCAAACTGAGCAGGATCACGTCTGCATTGGATCTTTGACGGGGGCTCTGCAGAGGTCACTGACCTGCCCTGGAACTATGTTTGTTCAGTAAGCAATGCTTTCATATTGATGCCCCACTAAGCCAGCACACCACAATGGCTTCCTTGGCCACCATGCAGTTTAGCTGTGCATGTAAGTTTTAGGCTCAAACACAAAGCACAGATGCCGACTGGTTTTGATCGCTAGAAAGTTTGTATGGAACTAGTTAGAAAACTGGGCTGTTAGCCCTCATGTGTTGCCAAAGTTGTTTAGATAACTCTGCTATGCTTAGAAATCTCTTCCAGTTCTCCACTTATTCAGTGCAAAACTAAGCTGAGCTGCAGTGTTGCCTTTCCCTGTTTTATGTGTTACACAAGAACTGTTGTAAAGAGGCTGTTGTGTCCTGCCTGAGACAGGGGCTCTGCAGTGGGAAGGAGTGCAGTAAGCCTGGCATGTGTTGTATCTGCAGATTAAACCCAGAAGTTAATTTGTAAGCAGCCAGGCAGTCCCTCCTCACAGCAACATAGTAACTAATGAGGGGTCTCAAGGCCAAGCCCACAGCAGAATGGACTCTCAAGTAAATCACCGCAAAATCCAGGGAGATGAAAGTGCTGTGTATGGACATATTTTTCAGCATTGTAGTTTGATGCATATGCATGTTTTCTCCCAGCCCTTCAGCTGTACACCATAGCCATGCAATAGCTGCTGGTTGGGACTCCAAGAGTGAATGGTATCATCTTGGTATTGTGATGCCCTGCCTATTTAGATGGCCAATGGACACATGGGAGCCCAGCTTTCCAGCATCACCAAGCTGGGCTGGAATTGGCATGGGAGCTGTGTGAAGATATTAAATCAGCTTTGCACTTTACTCACTCTTGCCAATTCCTTAGAATAAATTTGAGGGGCCCAAGGTTTATTGTCCCTTATGTTCAGATTGTTAGGACTCACACTGGGACTTTATGGCCACTTAAGCATTATAATGGTATTGCTATGTCCTTTCCCCCCAGGCCTTCTGCACTGTGGGAGAGGCATAAAAAGGCAGTGGTACACTGGACACCAACTCAGAGCTCACTAGATGGCTGGTATTACCACAGGATATAAATAGGCTGGAATGGAGACTGATGGAGAGTTCAGTATAATGCTGCCAGCAACATGTTACTTGCCCAGCACAGTTACCAGCTCTGTGGGATCAAAGCACTTACACAGCCTGTAGAGGCTACACAGGAACGGAGGGGCTTTCACTCAGGCTATGGAGTGGGGAATAGCTTTTCATGCTTAGGAACCTGTGCTGGATTCAAACTGGAAACATGAAGATGAAAATGTTTGGGGCCAGGCCTTGTCCTGAAAGAACTACCCAGACTTCCACATGTTCTGCTTCAAAAGAGAGCAGGCAGGCTCTTGTGTTCAAAAAAAGTTTTGGTTACAGCCCCTTGTTAGTTTAATTTTAGTTCTTATGAATTGACATATGGCAGGCATGATTTTTAATTAGAGCTTTAGCTGCGTTTTACTGGTAGGGTTGCAGAGCACTGTGGAATTTACACTAGGAAAAAAATGCTCTGTCGGTAGAGTACAAGGCTGTTTAGTAATCAGAGTGGAAAGTTAACTTTGAAACAAATTGGCAACTGATCAGATAAAATTCAAATCGGTAACATTTGTGTTGGAAACCAGCTCAGATCTGGGAAAAATGGAATCTAAGCTATTCTTTTCCTCTTGCAGAGGAACTGACCAGTGAACACACTGTGTGCACACCAAACTTCATTGCAACACCCCCTACAAAAACAAAATTAATACTTTTATAGGGTTATCTGAGCACTTATCTGATTCCTTTTCACATTAGTGTAAAACTAAGTGTTGCTTTGAAAAGAAGTTTCCTTACATACTTTACAAAACAAACAAACGTCCTTTGCCAGTCAAAAACTAAAGGTCAAAAGTTCCCTCTATTTGTTTTTCTTCTGAATCAACAGGGTGTTAGAGAGACATATCAGGGGATGTTTTGCTCCTTTGCATTTGTCACAGATTCCTATCTTCCCAGGTCATTGTGTGAACTATTTCAGGTACTGAAAGAGTTAATGGTGTGTTCAGGCCTCAACCAGCAAATGCATTTAAAGCTCAGTCCAGCACTCACATGGTTTGTATTCTTGCTCTGCTGGAGTGGTGTGTTCATGGCATCTGGTTCCCTGGCAACAGCTTTCATTGGCTCAATCAAAGCCTTTTCTTCTTAAGAAAGCTCCCACTGTGACACCCTACCACCACTACTAATCACCATCTTAACTGAGTGTTTAAGATGCAGCTGGTATGAAAAATAATGCTTGTGCATGTGAGAAGATTAAGAGGCTACCTTGCATAGTACACCTGCCCTGGAGAGTGCTCTTACTCCTTGCTGTTGGGTGTACTTGAGGCATCTGCTTTCCCACTGGTAGAGATGAAGCACCAATACACCAAGAGACTGCTTAGAAATAATCTTTTGTTAGGCAGAAATCCATAAACCTTTGTGTCTTGTGAATAGTCATTTCCTCTTTGCAGCTGAGATGGCGTTTGGGCCTCTGTGCTATTGACAAGGGGAAGAAGTGGGATGTAGGGGGTGTACAATAAAATCCATATTGTTGAAGCTGTCTTCCTTGACAAGGAGGAAGCAGGAAGAAGTCTCCCAACTTGTGAACTGGAGGACAATGTCAGCAAAGAATTCATGTTAAGCTTCCTCTAGTATGATACATGTTGGAGTTTCTGAGAATTCAGAGTTTGCATAAGAGTTGAGAAAATCTCTAGCAGTCTCTGCCCATGTCTCACAGAATCTGGGGTAGAGAGTGATCAACAAGCTCATGCATCCTCATGCATGGGGATCATGCTCCCACTGTTAGAAATGTTGCCCTCATGATGAAATGGCTGTTAGAAATCAAGTTCTGATTGACTTGATTTCTGATAGAAATGATTTCCTTATTTTCCTAATTTTGGAGATTATTTTAAAGGATGCTCTGTAACCATCAGAGGCCATTGCACTCCACAGGAATGATGCAGCTGGAGCAGAGCTGTAGGTGAGGGTAAGCACAAGGAGAGACAGAGTGTGCATTGTAATCTGTGTGCTACAGTGGTTACTTGTTTACCAGACAAAGCACACAGGCCAGACAACCCCCTCCTTTACTTATCTCTGTGCTATTGGGCAGGAGAGTGAACAGGGATTTAAGAATGTGGGCTGGAGAGCAGGCATCTTCAGCAGTGTGGCTTTAGTCCTGAAATACCATGCTAGAGAATATTACACTGATTTTGTTCTGCTTTGGTTAGGTTTTAAGGTAAATTGCAGTCTTCTGATAGAGCACTTTGCTGTTTTAAAACATCCCTTATTTAAAAACAGTTAGTGAACACTTGAAGCTTGGAAGAGAGGAGAAGGAAGCCTTTTCTTGTGAGACACTGTGCTGTGTTTGGCATAGAGAGACTGAGGCAGTACGCGCCTGAGAAAGGAGATAGGGAGGACAGACTTGTGGTTAAGCTACTATATTGAGGCTTGGAATTTGGGTGTAGCCTCTACCTCTGGGTGGCCTTGGGAAAGTCTGGGCATAGGCAAAATAGGCATTTACCAAGGGCAGGCAAACCAGAAGTGGAGCTCTGTTGACTGCTCTGGCTGTGGCAGAGCCCAGGGGAGCTGCCTTGGTTGCTGCTGCTGCTGCCGCCAGAGCAAAGCAGAGCCAGCAGGGTAACGCCTGGCTGCTGTAGCCCTTTCATCTTTCCAAAGGCAGCTGGAGCAGCAAGTGCAACTGAGCAAGGCTCAGTCCTCAGCTCTCATTCTCATCTCTGCCCTAGCCTTTCCCAGTGGCTGAAACTCTCTGAGGGTGTAACTGTGAGAGCAGAGCTATAGTGATTTGAGTCAGAGTGAGGGGCAGGTAAGTCTCTAGTCAATCTCCAACACTGGTTAATTACAGATGCCAGAAAGAGTAATAACAGCAAGACTAGGATGAGTGTTCTCCAAAATTCACTCTGCAACACAAAAAATTTCTGAGCCAGCACTGTGTCTTTGTATTAATAGATTTTCTAGGATTGTGTCTAGTGAGACCAGCACTAGGCTGATACTAGCCCCTTATACTGGGACAGCAAAATTCACACAGAGGAGAAGCCCAAAGCTTGGTCTGTCTTAACTTCCACGTGTTCAATTCACCCTCAGTCCAGCTCCAGAGTCTTTGCTTGGGGTACCTTTGCCTCCTGTGTCAACACTGCTGCAGCCCCAAGTATCCTGATTCCCCCAGATACCACAGAAATACAGGCAAGGGATTGGAATGCAATAACATCGCACGTGCCCAGCTGTAGGACCAACAGGGTACAATAGCTGCACCATTTGCAAAGTGGGAATAATTCTTGCTTCATCTAGCATGCTCTTAAAAAGATAAATCCTAATATATGGGAGATACTTAGTAGCTACATGGCTAAAAGCTTCCCTGAAAAGCCTATGCATGTTTTAAAACAGCAAATATACATTAAAGGAAGAAATCCAAAAACTGAAATTAGAAATCACTGCAGCAAATAATAACATTCTGAACATGGTAAGCCTGTTTTCTTCAGTCATTTGTAACCATTTATAAAATTTATTTAAACTTATTAGCAGCTGTTCAGTTAAAAAGGAGACCATGGCAGGTATTAGAACTGTAAAAAAACCCTGTTTTGAACATTAAATGTCTGATTTGGTAAATTTGCTTTAGAGACTGAGTGTGGGGGGTGTTGGTGCTTCCTCCTTCTCAGAGTGTTGCCAAAGACCTGGGAAGTGCATGTACGTGTGTGAGAGCTACACTTCTTCTGCTGCACTGACAATCTTGACCTTTTGACTAATTTATGGGTCTCAAGGCAGGCAATGAAAATGTGACTTCAGAGGCGTAATTGGTGGATTTCAGTGCTCTGGTGAAACTCAGATTTGCTTTGGTTTAGATATGATTTCAGAAAACATTATTTATTTGTACTGGCTTACCATGAGCTCTGGAACAAAGGAGTTTTGGGAATCACCTTTGGATATAAAGGAACAGGGAACTTCCATTGCTTAAGGGTTTTCATAAGTTTCCACTGGCCACACAGACAGCTGAAAATATGTAAACTTGGCAAGGTCCAGGGAGAACAGGACCAGTGTGTCCTTCCCTTCACATAAACTGAGCAGGTACTTCTGTGAAGAAATTAAGGGCCTTTCCTTTCACACAGCAAGATTTGCATTTAAATAAGATAAAAGGTTCTTGATTTGCACATAGAAGGTATTTGAGTATACAGAACACACTGTAAAGATGATGATTGAAAGGAGATTGTTTTGTTCCCTAATTCACTGGGTAAAATTATTTTAATGTAGAGTTTGTGTTATTTTATTTCCTACTTTTTAGATTATAAGAGTGCTCTCAAGAAGCCTTTCCTTCTAATCACAGTCTGTACACATGTGCTTAATTATGTTATCACAGGGTCTAGTGGATAAACAGCACAACTTTTTGTCTTTTTGTTTTTTTTTTTTTTCTCAAAAAAAGGATCAGAGGTACACACACAACTGCAAACATCTGAGAAAGGATGTGAATGCTGGCCCTTTGCACAGGACTGAATTTCACCCTAAGTAAACCTAGAACAGGGTCATATAATATATTGGTCTGGAGTCACAGTAGTAGATTTATGTTATGCTAGTGAATAGGGCTGTGTCTCTGGCACTGCTGCCTAACCTCTAGCAGAAGTTGTGTGGTGTGAATAAAGGCCAGAGGCCTGTAGTAAAAATGATGATTTAGGTGGTTGATTGGGACTCTAGAGATCTGGTTGCTTTTCCTGCCTCTTTTCTACTTTTCTTTAGAAAGTAACTCAATCTTGCTCTTTAAGCTAGGGATAATATTTCCTCACCTCACAGGGACATTTTGGGAATAAATGTGTTAACTAACTAGTGCAAAGCATTCGGGGCTCTGGGCCTGAACAGCGGAGGAGAAACAGCACAGAATGGGAAAGTCTCATTGTTCATGCAGTGTTGCAATAGTTTGTACGAGATGAAGCCAGAGCCCCACGCTGAAGAGCTGAGATTAAAAAGAATATTGAAGAGCTGCTTTGTATGCAGAGCATTGTCAGGCCTGTGCCTGGAGTGAAGCAGGGCTCTTGCCAAAAAAATGAATGTGGGGGCAGTACCTGGTCAGAGACTGAAACAGTATATTATACCATATAACCCCGAGGCAGAAGAAGGTTACATTAGGCAACCTTTGCTTTGCTGTTTCATGATACTTGAGAGCTTTGCTTTTCAGCCTTTGATTGTTTAGTTTTAAACAACACAGTTTTTAGCATGGAACTGATGATATAGATCTTGCAGTGCACCTGGAGCTTTACAGGAAAGCGTGCAGATAAGCTCTCAACCCCTTAAATCTTAGAGACTGGGGCCTTTTTCTTCTCTCACAGACCTCGTTAGATTAAGTAATCTAAGGAATTCTGGTTTTACAGCAGTGACCCATAATTCAGCTCTGGTTTAGGCATAAATCTGCAATATGCTTCCATGGAGTTTCAAACTGCAGAAATGCCTTTTTTTGGTTGTTTCTCTGCATACCTTCATCCTGTACCACCTTTCACCCAGCAGGGATTCTATGGCCCTTTTACTGACTGGCACCCACCAAATTAGCAATGAGCAGAAGCAGGATTACCTGTCCTACTCTTAAAATGTGTCTTTGTAAACTCCATGACATCACTACTCTGTATCCTCGTAGTGAAACAAAGTCAATTTCCTTCTCCGTCCTTGGGCAAAGATTGTTGAATTAACTTAGGCACAGAAAAGAAAAAAAAACAACTTCTTTTTTTTTCCCCCAAGAAGATTTTGTATTATCTAAACCCTCTTTACTTTTAGACACTCTCTGGATGTCTGGTTTTTGGTTGGGTGGGTTTTTTGTGTTTTTTTTTCTTTTTTTTTTTTTTTTAAACATTTTCTTTACAGAATATCCAGCCTGCTGTAAAGAAAACATGTTTCAGTCCCAGCAACATTATTTATGAGCACATCATCAGCTTCACACAGGAATACTTAATAAACCCACAAGCACTTCAGAACGGCTAAGCCCTGCTCGCTGCTCAGCAGTGCACAGACAAGCCAGGAGAAGCAGTAGGGCTGTAGCAGACTAGATCACAAATGGGGGGCTGCACTGGGGAATGGACTTGGTGGCCTCTAGAACTGGACATCATACTGGAACTTTTCCATCCAGTGCTTTGGAAAACAGCAGGAATCAATGCTTTTGCACTAGGAAGCAATTAAAGAAACCCAAATTATTACCATTTGAATAAACAATTATTCCTTTTTCACCCTCACAAAAACTTGTTACGATGAGCTAAAAGCCAGAACTAATTAAATGATCTGATCACACAAATCATATCAGAAGTGTTTCATCTGGTTTAATTAATTCTTGCCAGAAATCGCTGCTACTTTTAACACATGCTGAATGATTTTTTTTATTATTAATTATTTTAACAGTTTCCATTTATATCTGTTTGCAGCACTGCTGGGATTCTCCCTTTCTGCAGATAAAGTGGGAGTGTTTACAGAAGCGCTTACTGCCAGGGAGTTTTTTAACCCTAGAGACAGACAGTATGGCAAATACCTTGTAGGTCAGGAAAAGGGACATTTACACCTGCATCTAAGAGGGACTTTTTTAGCTACAAAAGGAGACAAATAAGATACATGCTTTTCCATCTGGTTAACTCTTACATTGCTGGTGACAAATGCTCTGGTGAGAATGCAGTGGCTATCACAAGGAAGAGGACAAGGCAGGTCTATTCTCACTGTGCAGTTTTCAGTAGGCTTTTTCTCCCAGCACATGAAGTGTGGGCAGGTTATGCTGGCCATTGTTAGCCAGCTCGACCACAGGGCATTTCTTTGTCAAGCAGAACAGGCCTTAGGCTGATTTCCTGAACCAGGCAGCATGTTTGCATGTGTGGCTTGGATCAAGGCTTGAGAGTGTTCGGGTCTAAACGTAGGGTCTGCAGCCCTGCAAACTCATCCCTGAGTCAGGAGAGTGTTTCTGAGGAACGTGACATGCTTTTGTCTGCTGTAGAACAGTTTATGTGTTTTGGCTTTTAGTAGATGTTAATGGAAAAGGCTCTTTCTTATGAGGTATTTTGGAAAAAAACAAGCTGCAGGAATGTGCCTGTATTCAGAGACTGGAGTCTGGGTCTCTGAGACTGGAGGTTTGGATTCAAGACAGTTCTGTGATGCACCTCTTGATCTCACACTATTGTACTACTAGTAGTACATTCCTGTGTCCACACAAGGGTGGGAACAGCCCAGTGTTTTTCTTTGTATTCGTCAATTTCTGTATTTATTTCTCAATTGATAATGCATTTATTGCTCAGACAAAACTTCAAATCAAGGGGTTATAAATGATCACAGAACAAGTCCTCACATGCTGCAAAAGTGCAGTAATTGTAGTACTAGGATTTACCCTTCAGTTGTAGTTGCAGGGCAGCACTGTGCAAACTGGCTACAGAAATTCGTACCAACAGGAGGACAGAGGCTTGCTCTAGGAACTGCTGCTTTGGGTTTTAAGACCAGAAAAAATATGAGAATAGTATTATTTTCCATCTGACTTCCATGAGGACAAGTGACAGGCTTTAAAGTTTAAAATAGCACTTATTAAAGCAGTATAAAAATGTACATATTCAAGATATGTCAGTAAGATGGGACATTGTCACAGAATAATGGGTGCTAGCTGCTCACATTCAAAGTAGGACAAAAAAGAGGGAGACGTTAATGTAATTCTCAGTTTCCTAGGGAGCAGAGAATGAGAAATAAATAGAGAAGAGGCACAGTGCAACGCTTCTGAGTATAGCTCTGCCATAATAAAGAGTGTTTGAGCAAGGTTCTCTAGCCCCACCAAAAGAACACAAAACTATGACAGAAGCAAAGCTGTCTGCTAGGTTCTTATGCTTTTCCATCTTGGCAAGTGTGGTCAGCCATAGCCCTTTTGAAAAGCAGGGCCTGAGAAACCTTCCCCATGCCCTTGCTGGGGTTGGCTGTACTGCCAGGGATCGTGCAGGTCAGCTGTGAGAGCTGCCTTGCTCCAGCTGCCAGAGCTGGAGCACTTGGCTGCTTTGTGGCTGTGACACAAGGAAACTGCTGAGCTTTGACATGAGAAAGGCCTTGTCTCTCTGGGAGGTGGCTTGCCTCTTTCCCTGCCTCCTCTGTTCACATATGTGGTTCACTGCTGTGTCCCCTTTTGGTGTTGACTTTGTAAATTGTGGTAATACCAGTGCCTAGAGATCTTCCTCTCCCTGGGGAATTACCTGAAGTGCACAAAGGTGCTGTAGGATGGTCTGTGGGCTCAGTGCTGGGGAGTGGAGGGAGTATTCCCATGGCAGTCTGCGAGGACAGGGCTTGTGAATTGAGTAGGTGCAAGTCCTGAGGAGGAGACCAGCTGCCTCCTGGGAAATGTTGCTGTTGGCACTCCTCCTGTCTTCAGACCCTGCAGCTTCCATACAGACCAGTTTTTCCTTGCAAAAAAGAAGGCTTCAGACTCTGTCCTGTGGTCATGTGCCCTATTCCCCAAATGTTTGCACTCTGCTTTTGAGATAGCACAGGCTCTGTATGCTATGGCCATATTGGGGCATCACTCCAACAGTACAGTTAAGGTTGTGTTTGCTCATTCCTTAACTCTTTATTTACTGGTTTCCAAGGGAATAGCTAGGACTGTCATTCTAGAAAGGCACTACATGCTCTTGGAAACGTCTGAATTTCTTTGTCAGCAAACTTCATACTTTTGAAGATTTATGGGATGAATATAATTTGTGGAGCATTCATATTGATGACAGCAATTTACAAGTCAGAAATTCTGTGGCTCTGAAGATGCTGCTGGAGCAATGTGTGACTAAGTGCTCCTTCACAGCCTGGGCACTTCACCACACTTAACGGGTGACAGGGGCAGCACTTTGCTATGAATATTCTGTTAAAAAGGCCGTGTGAGGAATTCCAGAGCAGCACCTGCCTGGAGCGGGACGGGCAATCACACCTTCGCCTTGCGTGGACTCTGGGATTGGGGTCTATGAGGCAGCCCAGCCCACAAGCCAGGCCCTTGCATTAGCTAGCAGACAGGGCCAGTTAGCATGAGCATGGGGCTGGCAGACACAAAAGCACGGCTTCACACCAGAGTTTTCTTTTTGGTCAGTCTGAAACACGAGGAAAGCAAATGTACGTGTAGCTGTAGCTGTGTCCGTGTGCTTCTCGCATCCCAGTCTCAATGGTTTTTATTGCTCTTTCTCTGCTCTCCACAAGCGCTTTTCCCTATATGCCATTCTTAATCTCACTAAGTAAAATGTTCAGTTTGCTGCCTTGTGTCCCTTATTACCAGGTGTACATGGTGCAAGTGAGGTGGGTTAAACTTTTTCAGTGTTATGGGGCAACATGTAGGTAAAACTGACTCCTGTGTCTGTCTTAAACACCCTGTGGTTCCAAAGCCAAGCTATCTGCCTTCACCTGTCATCTTAGTCTTGTCCATCCCTTAGTCTCCCTCTTAATTCCAGCTGAACCTTTTAAGGTTGCATAATGTTGTTCAATCTTTATGGAGGCGTTTCAAATTCAAATTTGGGGTTGCTTCACGTAAACAGCATTTCAACAAAACATTCAGACATTTTCCCCTTTATTTTCTTCTTCAATTGAAGCAGTTCTGAGTTAACTGAAAAATTGTTTTGCTTAATTCAAATCCGTATTTTTGGGGTGCATAGGGAGGTAGTGTGCTTCCTGCTTGCTCTGCTGCTGAATTATTTAATCACTTCACTAGTGATATTGTAATGAAATACCCAGGTAGTCATTTTGGTTTGGGTTTCATTTTTTTATTTAATTGCAGATAAATATTTTCCTTTTATGAACAAGATACTTTCCTCAGTGTCTGGTTTTCATTTTTAGTGAATAGTCAGCCAACTAACAATCTTACTGCCCAGCACTGATTCTGCTCAGCTGGAGATGTTTTGCAGTATGTGCTATCACACAGACCCCACATGGCAACACTTTGTACAACAACCAAAAAAAGACAGGGAGAAGAGGGCATGTGACAGTAAAGAGTCCCCAGAGACTCTTCAGAGAAGAGAACATTCCTTATGCATGTTACACAAAAGCCCAAAAGGTGATGAGTGACACTTCCCACTTTCATTTCTTTGGGAAGATTTGGTGTCATCACATATGTCTCTACTTTGCCACTAGTGTTTGACTATTTCCCCATAGAAAGTAAAGTGCCAGCTCACTCTTTGCTATTCTCTGCCTCTTAATGATCAATTATTTTTAATTGGAGCCTCTTGTATTGTGCCCAATCTTAAGAGGTCCCCATCAAGATCAGGGCTCCAACAAGATGGGAACAGCACCAACACATATGTAGGGACAATAGAGACTTTATTTTTGTCCCAAAGAGCATGATCCTATTTAGAGAAGGGCAGAAAAAGAAATGGAGGTAAGGATGATTGGAAGAATTTGCAGACTGTGGGCAAATTTGGGAAAAGTATGACTGTCTCCTGACTTCTAGTCTGGTGTCCTGTCTGCTGGTATACACTGCTTCTCATTTACTAATAAAAGTGTCATTGTATGTGCAGAATTACATTTAAGGATAAATAAAATAGGCTGGTGTTGCTACAAAGAACTTTATCAGCTAAATAAGATGCAGCCATCGATAATGCTGAGAGGTGGACATTGTGAAAATAATCGTTTTCATGACACAGTTTTTTATCGGCTTATTTTTATGTATATAACTTGTTATTACTTGTTATTGATGTCTGTTTTCAAGTAATATATTACATCTGAGTGCTACAGTGAAATGCTGACCAAAGGACACTTTGTTAACAAAGCTTTAATGAAACTTGATAGCAAAATGGAAGTAACTTAAGTGAAATTGCTGAGTTTCTTGAAATTGTTTTCTGAGAAGCATTTGTTTTCAGTTCTCTTGTTGAGAGGTTTTGATAAAGGTTTAATTCAGAATTCAGTGCAGGAAGGAATTCCTTTGCTTGAGGAAAATGAAGGACATGGAATTAAAGCATTAACTTTGTTTATGTTTTACTTTATGACTTTATTAGTTGAAGTGGCAAAAGCCTTAAGACCTCTGAAAGACAGAAACTAGATTCCTGCCTGTGGGCAATGATACAAAGTTCTGTGCCTTCATAACTGCAAAACCATCCACAGATTAATTGGTCTTTGCAGGTCAGGGATTTCTTACCAGAAAAGACAGTTTGTGGCTCAAAGAAACTATAAAGCACAGACTTTTAAATCTTACAGCGTTCAGATGCAGGACTTGTGTTTAGCCGACCATAAAAGCAGAAGGTTGCCGTGAGGTTTGGTCTGATCTCTGGAAACCCAGCCCACCTCCTGCCCCTGTTAGAAGACCAATACGGTTCAGGCACAGGCGCTGTTCAGTCCCCTCGCACTCGGCTGCGCCTCGGTCTCTTGCTTCCCATGGTCGCAACGAGCTGCTTTAGAGAGACCAGAGCTTTGCCTTCAGCTACTTTGTGCCAGAATTCTTTAGCCGTCGTGAGAGTTGCTTCTGCAAATCCAATGGCTGATTTATTATCTTCAGAGAGCAGAATGTGTAAAGAAAAACAGTGTGAGTAAATCCGTTCTCTAGAAGGGCTTTCTATCCACTCACATAATCCCGCTTGGTTCCAGCCTGGTATGCATAGCTGTGGAAGGGTATCAAATGACATCCCTTTTACTGGCTGTTGGCCCTAATGGAATGCTTCTTTGCACATCTCGTAAAGTCAGGACAGGAAATGCTGCCTGAGACTTTTCCATTTTGCCGTTAATTTAAAAAAAAAATTAAAAATTTGAGAGGCAAGAGCATGACAAATAAGAAATGTTCTTTTCATCATGGATTAGATAAAAAAGATTCCATCTTTACATTTTAGTTTTTTTGCCCTTTCTAAAGACTGACTTGCTTTAGATAATCAAAGCTGGCTTTGAACTAGCACAGAAAAAAATCTTCTTTTTCTTTAAAAATAGCCCTATAGATATATATACATATGCCAGCCTTTCATTCCTTTTATAGATAGTTTCATTTTCTGTGAGAATGTGAAAGTTCTGAGCAATCCGGAGCTCACACAGACACCACAACAAACACAGGGAATGAGGACCAGCCACACTACTGCAATTAACACCAGTGTTTAATTAGCAGACAGCTGCATTGGGCAAAAGCCTTTTGATTTTCTCTCTTCACTGGGCTTTTGATGAGAGATCTACCTACAGTTGTAACTTCTAGTTGTTACACTAGCATGCACTCACACTACATGTGCATGCACACACACATCCATCCCACATGGAAAATTTGTGGAAGGAAGCCATGTCAGGCAAGTGATCAGATTTGTGCTTTAGGTACATATTTTTGGAAGTAGCTCCCTTTGACTGTCTTCCATGAAAAATCTGTAAGTTATATTTTTGTTTGTTGGAGAGGGCAAGCTATAAATTAGAGTATGTTTTAAAGCTTTTAGGGATCCTTTTTTGATTTGTTGGTTTATTTAGCAATAAAAACCTGATGTGTGATGAAGGTGGATGGGAGCAGAAGTCTGCCTTGGGAAAGGCTTGGCATCAGGGCAAGACACAAACTTTTACCCCAGTCAGCTTAGACACTTCTGTATTTCATTGGTGAAAGAAATGTAATAGTCTCATGTTGTTCCCTGTTGTTAAGGCAGGAAAATGTCCAAACATCCAACTAATCTTTCTACTTGGCCATTTTTAGTAAAGAGAAAAATGTTGTTTGAGGTCATGGTAGCAGAAAGAAAGTGTTGAGGAGCTAAGAGATTAAGTGAAAACATGGCAGGGAAGGTGAGTTCTCACTGCCATAGGCTTGGATGAAACCTTGATCAATTCTGCTTTAGGCCTACTGCTATGATTTAGATTCCACTTGCAGCAAGCTGAAGTGAGCAGTACTTATTTAAAGAGGCACAGCAGAGTTGTCATTGAGCCTGATGATACCAGTGTTTATAACATATAGAAAGTGAGAGCTTGGGGAGTACTGGAAGAGTTAAGAACTCTGCAGTACCAGCACAGATAGGCCCAAATCCCTATCTCTGCTATGCCTAAGCAACACTATAACATGAGTACATTTTGTTTGACATGCATGCCCAGTTTAGTGTATTTTTTTATTTACCTAGCTTGCCTCTTTATACCCTCTCACAGCTTATATTTGAGCCTGGGTAGAGTGATACTCCTGTGAAAGCTTGTGCTCAGCCTGACCAATTTTAGATAAGATATTGGAAAACATACAATAATTTATTCTTAGTTTGATATTCTCTAAAACAGAATCTACTTGGAAAACATCAGACTATGGGAGAAAAGGCCTGATAGAGGTATTTATACAAACTCTATTATAATTGTATTCAATTTCTTCTGTTTTTGAGAGTATTCATTCTCACAACATCCCTATAACACACAGAAGTGTCACTGTTCCAATTTTATAGACAGGGAATTAGAGACAGAGACAAGATTTTCTAGATGTGCACCTGGGAATTTAAATGTTCATGGAAAGTTCTTTCCAGGTAACATGCCTCCATTTTTAGCTGCCCAAATACTGCTGGAAGACTGTCTGTGATCTGGCCACCATCTGTGATTGTGCAGGTAATCAAGCACTTGTCTTTCAAATCCTAGATTAGTGCCTACTTGCTAGAACACCTTTTTGTGTCCATCTGGGCCAGATAACATATTTTTCTTCTACTACAGCTCCTGGCAGAACTCCCTATTCACCACAAGCTCTTTCAAGTCCCTCAGAATGTTAGCCTGAGGAAAAGGACAGTGTAGTGGGAATAATCTATCTCCTTGGCTGCCCTAAGAATGACTTTGCCTTCCTGCAGATTGGTTTGAGAGCAATGCTAGAATTGCAGTACCTCCAGTAAAGCTCAAACTAGGGGAGAACTGAGTCTCTTTTTTTCTTTTTTCTAGTTTTCACCCTGGCCTTTAGGATTGAAATTTTAATAGTAAGTTTATGGCTACTCTAGTAGCCACATGAAACTAATTTCCAAGATCTGTGCAGCCAAAGTCTATTCATATAGACTACTCCTCTAGCAGACTATGTGTATGTATAAGGGTAACCTGCTAAAGTGAAGGGTTGCCTACTACCAAGCCAAGTTGTGATATAACTGGGGCAGCCAAAATCAACAAGTTGTTGCAATCAGGATTTCTTGACTAATATGAATTAGTGATCTCCTCCAATTTAGAGTTGTTATTAAAAAATGTGCTCTAGGCCCTGCTTATTCCTGCTTTTTATCCATATTCTCATTTATCCCAGTCCCATAGTTTTCTGGCATGAGCAGGCTGGCTGTACAGAGAGGAGCGAGTGATGCAGAGGAGAATGTGCTCATGACCCTGTTTGGGCCTGTCCTGGCATCATTCAGTCAAATCCCATTTGGCTGCAGCTGTGGTAACACCGTGTTTGAGCCTGGAGTTTACCTGAATTAGAAGAAATGCTGTCTGTGCCTTACTTCCACTGACCTGGTTGTGAGACAAGCAGTGTCCAGCCACCTGAACCAGGCAACCTCAGACCTTGAGTTTAAACACCACCAAAACCTTCCCTGTACCTCCCTCCTTTGACTGCAGCCCTAACTGGTTGTCTGAACTGTGTTAAACTCTGATGTACATATTTTACTTTTACAGTTTGGGCACCATTTTAGTCAAAATACGTTGATTCTAAGTGGGGCGTTTGAGAATTTGCCATGACTGTATTTATTCCCCCAGTCCTAGATTATTTGTGCAGTGTTGTGTCTGCCAAAACCACACACATGTTTGGCATGAAACAATTATCCTGGTTCATGTAGGGCAGGCTTGGCAATAGCCTTCCTCAATGAACAGTTAGAGTGCTGAAGATTCAGTGTCATTTTTTCCTCTCCAAGCAACAGACTAAATTTCAGCTGGATTCATGGTTTTAAAATTAAAAGGAGTAGAAGGCATGTATGAAGTGCAGGGTGTATATGAAGTACCTGTAAAATCTGGAAGGAAATGAGAGTGAGATGAAGAAAAAAAGAGGCTATTTGAAATGCAAGCTAGTAATTTGGTTTCTAAACCCATGTGAAATTATAAGTAATGTTTACTGTTGCCAGTTGGTGAATACACAGATGTGTGGTTTTTACTTGCATGCAAAGCTATTGGTTGTGGTGAAGTACTTAGACAAAAACATTCAATTGTCGGTGTGGGTATTCCACCAAAAATAAACCCAAACAAACACTGATGTATTATAAAAGCACTTTTTTCTGTGGAGACAAACATTCAGTTGCTGTTGCTATTCATGAACTCTAGAACCGTTGAAGCCTCCTCTTTAACTTGCCTGAAACAATAATCCTTCATTTTAGAAAGTCACACAAATGTCTTTGAAACTGAAGAACCAGTGTTTCTACAGTTTTATGAAAATACAGTATATGGTCTAAGCTTACAGGGATATGGATCAATAATAACTATTACTTGTGAAGTTCTTGTGAACCAAAAAATGCTGCACAGACAAGAGCCAAAGATAAAGGGGAGGAAACTTTTCTTAAACTTAAAAAATTAAGGTGGACTTAAACATAAGTCAGAGAAAAATGTTATGCAGTGATTATCAAGGGTTAGTAAAGACTTATTTTTCCTCCTTTTTTCCAGAGAACTTCACAAAGAGATTTTTTGAATTGTACTCCATTATGAAAGTAACTGCTACTTTGTTATCAAACTGGTGATAGACATTTTTATTTCAGAAGACCAGACACTATCACTACTTGAAATTCTCCGAATTGTTTCCACTGTGAGCAAATTCAGTCTTGCTGTGAGTCACATCTGCTTAAAAGTGAATAGCGGTTGCTTCTGCTTTACACCAGTGTCAAATTTCACCTACAATTTCAAATTTTAAAAATCATCTTAAATCCCAGGATTTGGATAGTTTTTCATAAGCGACTTTAAATCCAGAAGTACCTAATAGGAAATACTGAAAAGCATTCAGCTTTAGTGGTTTCTGGTGGAAATAAAGCCATTTCTTTTCAGATATGAATGTCTCACGAACTAAAAAAAGTGTATATATACAGCTTTTCCACGTGTGGAGAGAGAAATAGCGATGCCACGTAAATGGTTTCTCATGCAGCGAGCAGGGCTGGGTGGCAAGAGGCGAGCAGTGGGCCAGGCGCCCTGCATGGCTGGCAGGCGTAGCTGTCCGTGATGCTTGAAGGATTGATTGCACGTTCAGCGACGCAGCTGTGGCTGCGCAGCACAGGGGTGTCAGTCACACGGCTGCTCCCAGCGCCTGCCAGTCCTTCACAGCGCAAGCTGCTCCAGCCGCTCCGTCGCTCTGGCCGGCACTGATGGATTAATGGGAGAAAATGTTTATAGAAAGGTTCAGGTTTCCTGAGGGAGTGGAATGAAACCCCCCTCAGCAGTGATCAGCAAGCTCATGTCATGGAGCAGCTTGAGGCAGCCTGACTGGCAGGAATGCAAAGGTCTTTTCGAAAAGGAAGCTTGACAAGTGAGCAATTCTGGGGAGCAGCAAGAGGTGTTTTCAAATAGAAGATGTGGCTTTTTAGAGAGGCAACATGAATGGGGATAGCTCTTAAAAGAACTTTTAAATCAGTAGTTCGTAAACTGTAAAAGGTTAACTTTGAGAGCACAGTGTCCAAATAAAATAGTGCCCTCGAAGTGGATCTATTACACTCTATGCTTAGTAAATGAAACAGTGTTGCAGTGCAACCACGGCTATTATGATGGCACCTAGCTAAAGCATCTTAGATCTATCTCTGTTCTGTAACTTAAATTCTAGTATTGGCATAATTGAAGGTACAGGAAAAGTGATGAACCCAGACAGTAGGCTGAAATCCCTGTCAAAGAAATGCCTTAAAATATCATTTCACAGGTGTACAGTTCTGTTTGTTGGAGCATTTTCCATGACTGTAGCAACACAGCTTGAGATTTAAACATTCATTTCAGTTAAAAAAATTAAATAAAATAGACCATTCCACAGAAGCTTTCAGATGACTGTGATAAGAAAGAATGTAGGCTTCAGGCTAGCTATTAAAATTAAAGTAAAATTCACTTGAACAAAACTGCAGAGAGCAAAGGTGCTATGGGAAAAGAAGCACTACTCCATGATACTACTGCCCATTGAAAGCCATTAAAAAGGACCTAGTCCTTAGTGCTTCCCCTATAACACTCCATCTGTTAAAGTCAGGACTTAATTTACAGCACTCATAGCACCCTCCAGTTCTCAATCTCAAAGTCTCCTTGGAATGGGAAGAGAGCATTATCCTTATTTTCTAGATAAGGGAACAGGTTTATCAGCTTGCCCTCAGCAAGAGGCAGAGGCTGGAAGAAAACTTGGCTAGGATGCAAGTACCTCAAGTGAGGGCAGACATTTGAAACCAGTTGTCTCAAAATGTGCTCTCCCGTTGTGAGGGGCTGGTAATCAGAACGAACAGTTTCAAACCACAGCTGAGTTTCCAGTCTGCATTCATCTAAAAGTCTCCTGCATCTCCCATAATAAAGTGGGGGAGAAGACAGCACTTTTCAGAGCTTCCCCCCATTCTAAAACCTGCCAAGTATTCAAAGATGGAAAGAACATCATTAGAGCCCTTGTATTAAAAATTATTTATTTAGTGATCTGTACATGGGGTGAAGCAGGGCCTCATACAGACCTTCAAAAAAATCAAGTAAAAACATAAATACATATTTTCTTACAAAAATGAGATTTACAAAATATACATACTGCACTTGTCTGACACGCTTGGTTTTTTTCTTCCACGTGCACATTATAAAAGACAAAAGCCCAAGCCCTGCAAGTTTGACATCAGATCTACTGAAGGATTTGGCTTATGGGCCCATTCCTCATGCTCAGACTGCTGGTACGCCCTCAGACAGCAGCAGTCTGCCCCCTCACCCTGAACAGGTTTCTTCTTTTTTAAAGTTTCATTCTAGACACTTTTCCCCAAAAAACATGAAGAGCAGCTATAGGGTGGAGACTTCCTAAAAATCCAGAATGTCCTATTTTGTCCTTAGGCAAGAATATACACACACACATATACTTATAAAAACAACCCTTCAGTGAATATAAAGGTAAAGTAGTATGCAAAAAATAAAATATTAACAAGTCAACATAAAAATTTTCAGAATAGAAAAATCTGTCACATTTCAAAAACAAAACGATGCATTTTCATGATAAATTTTTGAATGATTTTCCTTACAAGACGTGATCACTGGAAACTTAACCAGCTGTATTTTGGCCGAAATGAGAAGGCTCCTCACTTGCAGTAACTGCTTGATTCTAAGCCCCAACCCCAGCCCCCCCACCTGCACCAAGAATCATTGCCATGCAGCTCAGGGAACCTGAGGAGCAGGCAAAAGGTCCGTCGTGAGCCAAAACGATTCCTCCTGTCCCCAGCATCCGGCTGTGTATTGACTTTTTCTGCAGTGAGCTCACTGCAAAGCAGGAGAGAAAGCAGGCTTATGGGAAGGACAGAAAAAAATCCTATCTTTACGTTATATATTTTAATGGCTCTTGTTTTGGCAGGTGCTCTCGAGTAAGCTCTTCTTGCCCTCTAAGTCTTGCATTTCCTTCAGCTTAGAAAAGTGACCCATATTGAACGGTAGGAAAACATCCTGCCTCCTCCTTTTTTCATAAAAGGAATGTTTATTTCTGCGAGCTCCTCACATCCAAGGGTGAACCTCAACGACTTCTTTTTGTTAGTTTGCCCATAAAAACCGATCCCATGCTTATGCCTTTCTACATAGAAAACACTTTTGTTTCCCCCTTTGTCTCCTAGAACAAAGGCAAGGGGGAAAAGCCTTCTGCTGAAAAGCAACAAGTCATTTCTTTTCAGGGTGTGGAATAGCAACCCCCTCCTTCCCCACAGCAGCAAAAACAGATTGAGGGCCAAATTTTTACTTTAAAACAATCACAACAGGTATGAGTGAGGTAAAAAGGAACTTGTGAGCTGACAAAACAGAGGCATCTCCCCAGCACACGATCGGGCTGTAGCCGGCTGTGCAGTACTCACGTGATGGCTCCGCCGAGCTGGAAGGAGCAGGCAGCGAGCTCAGGCTTGGGAGTTAACCCTGCCCACGCTGCGATTTGGCCCCGGCAATTCAGAGAGCATTTGGCTACTTCTCGGCAGGGGTGGCTCAACAGATCTGGCTTCCCCTCCCTCTTGTCCAAAGCAAGGCAGGATGATTGTAGTTGGGTTGGAGTTTCTTTTCCTGGACAGGAGTAGCAGGAGAGAGAAGTAAGGAGATTTCGGGGTGAAGGACTCTCCTGTCCCAGCAGTGGCCTCTTTTTCTGTCCTCTTCCACTTAGCTGGGCATAAGCACCACTGGACATAGTTTGACTGATCCTTTATTGCAATGATTTTTTTTTTTTTCAAACCTTCTGTGAGGAAGAAAAAGTTTAGAAAAGCCTCCCTTCCTCCCTCTTCAGGGAATCATTGCCCTACTCCTCTGCTGAGTATCTGTCTCCCCTGCCTCCTCTGCGTGCGTGCCTGTGTGTGTGTGTGCCAGAGGGGACAGGGAGGTCTCATACCGCCGTCTCGCCTTTGCTGCCGGTGCTGAGTCTGTGGTAGAAGCGTCGCCAGGACTGAAGGGTTTTGCCAGACCAAATCCAGAAGCCAGTCGTGATCCCAACAATCATGGTCATGAGGTACTTGATCATGAAGACAGTGAAGTCTGGGCTCATAGGGGCAAAGTGGCTGGGACAGGGCACAGCATATGTTTTGCAGGTCTGGAGGAGCCATGTCTTCTCCCAGGTGCCACGGAAGGCCTGCTCATAGAAGTAACAAGCCAGGACAATGGTGGCAGGCACCGTGTAGAGGACACTGAAGACACCAATGCGCACCATCAGCTTCTCCAGTTTCTCTGTCTTGGTGCCATCGTGCTTCATGATGGTGCGGATGCGGAACAAGGACACAAAGCCAGCCAGCAAGAAGGAAGTGCCGATGAAGAGATACACAAACAGGGGCGCCAGCACAAAGCCCCTCAGCGAGTCCACACTGTAGATACCTACATAACACACCCCACTGAGTACATCCCCGTCCACCTGCCCCATGGCCAAGATGGTGATGGTTTTGACAGCAGGCACAGCCCAGGCAGCCAGATGAAAATACTGGGAGTTGGCCTCGATGGCCTCATGACCCCACTTCATGCCAGCAGCCAGGAACCAGGTGAGGGACAGGATGACCCACCAGATGGAGCTGGCCATGCCAAAAAAGTAGAGGATCATGAAGAGGATGGTGCAGCCTTCTTTCTTGGTGCCTTGGGCTACAGTGCGGTAGCCATCCTCAGAGAAGCGCTCTAGACACACCACCCGCTCCTCCAGCAAGAAGCCTGCTGCGTAGGCCACTGCCACCATGAAGTAGCAGCCCGAGAGGAAGATGATGGGCCTCTCCGGGTAGCTGAAACGACGCATGTCTACCAGGTAGGTGAGCACGGTGAAGAGGGTGGAGGCACAGCAAAGCACGGACCACACGCCCACCCACAGCCGGGCAAATCGCACCTCTGCCTCCTTGAAGTACATGAGCCCATTGGGCCGGGCTGGCTCACAGGGGGCTCCACAGTCCCGCTCCCCCAGGAACCGGTAGCCCAAGTAAGAGGGCACTTTGAGCTGCCGGGGGCAAGAGAAGGAGAAGCCAGAGGGTGGCTGTGGTGGGGTGAGAAAGTCAGGGAGGTAGCCGGCTGTGGGGTGGACAGTGACCCCCCGACCCGCCGCACCACCAGGTCCTGGTGGGGCATCCGACGTGTTCTGCCCCACGCAGATCTCACCCGCACCGTGAACGGGGAAGTTCTCGCAGCGGAGCCGCTCTGGCCACTGGAAGCCGAACTTGTTCATGAGGGCCTCGCAGCCCTGACGGGCCCGCTCGCAGAGGGAGCGGCAGGGTGGGATGGCCTGCTCCAGCACGGTGCACACCGGCGCGTACATGGAGCAGAGGAAGAACTTCAGCTCGGGCGAACACTGCACCTTGACCAGCGGGTAGAACTGGTGCACCTCCAGCCCTGCGTCCTCCTGGTTGGTGTGGCCCAGCAGGTTGGGCAGGATGGTCTGGTTGTAGGCGATATCCGTGCAGAGCGGGATGGAGATGGGCTGGCAGAAACCGTGGTCCGGCACGGAGATGCCCTTCTCGCCGTGGTACTGCTGTGCCGTCGCACCCGCGGGGGTCCCCAGCAGCGCGGCCAGCAGCGCGGCCAGCCCCAGCAAGGGGCAGCCG